>PVIA01011538.1:0-43728 GCA_004024845.1 Tonatia bakeri | reverse complement strand
TTTTGTCTCTTTCTCTCCCTCCTTTTCTCTCTCCCTCTCTAAAATCAATCAATAAAAAAGTTTACTATAGAGCCCCTTTTGTTTGCCCATAAGAGAGTACCAATTCAAACCTCTCAACTTTATCTAGGCCCACTCTGTTATCTGTTCTGAAAATCTCAAAGGCAGCTTTCCTCAGGTTGTTCCCCTGCCTCATTCACACTAGGGCCCTTGGAGCATTCATTTCCCTACCTTTTGTCCTTTAGAAAAGCCTGACTGACACATATGCAGGTAGGTTGTGATGTCACATGAAGACAGAATTTTTTCTCAAATGCCTGAAATGTCACTAACCCAGAGGAACCTAGGGTTTTTGTAACAGGCAGAGTTTTTGTAGTGGTTGTATTTTGTTGCAGTTGTTAACGGCCTAGGCATGACTGAACACCCCACTCTTATTGGGGGAGCACAGATTCTCCTGGTGGCTCCTTGAATACTTCCCTGTACATCCCACTGGGACACATGAGCTCAGGAAGAAGGCATGGGTAATTTACTACCTGGAGGCAGCAGTCAATACTGAATATGGAGGAACTGGGCTGTTTCCCTAGTTCAGGTGTAAAAAAAGAAAAGGAGGAATTTGGGGGTCAATCAGGGAGTTCCTATTTTGGGAACACAGTCATAGTAATGAATCGGGTGGGATGATTGAGGTAGGGCGAATAGACCTGTACTGTTATGGGTAAAGAATGAGACTGGTCTGATCCTCTGTGCTCACTCATCTGAACCTCTGTTCTAATGAACTTGAGACTTATAAAATTCTACTTTTGTCCTAGAGCTTAATATTTGTCATAGCCATGATCTGATGTTGACACCTGTCAGGAAAATAATCTTCAGTTTGAACTCTTTCCAAAGGGAACTATAATCTCCTTTATGACTACCTGTTTTATAAAAACATTTTTTAAGAATGCATTTAGTAAAAATCTTTGATTTAGGGGTAGATGCTTAAGGCCGCACAGTTTGGTTATAAATTCAGCTTCATCATTTACTGTGTAACTTGGACAAGGTTCTTAATCTCTCTGTGCTTCAATCTCCTCTCCTCTAAAATGAGGATTGTGATAGTTATCCTTGAGTTATTGAATTAAAGCATTCAGAGAAGTGTCTGGCAGTTGGTAAGACTTAAAAATATTTGTGGGGTGCATGAATGTCACTTAGGGATGACACGTTAAATCAAAGCTTTTTGGACTTTGAAGGATGGTTGGGATTTCAATGAGGGAGGGCAATGTTGATGAAAGAAATGGTATTGGCATGGAGAAGGAAAGGCTGTCACTAGGGAAAGAGAAAAACACATTTTTAGTGGGCTAATAGGGTGTATAGGAAAAAAATGGTTAAAAAGGTTTTATGGACTCTAACTGCAATGTGCCTTCACAGCCCAACTAAGAAATACAGACATTTTTAGTAGGTGAAACAGTGTGACAACGTGTGAGCACGGAAATACCCAGATCAAAACAAGATGGGTGGTTATTTTATTTGCCTGTTTTGCATTTCCTTAAGTTTATTTTTTCTAACATAAAAACTATGCGAGTTTGTTATATTGCATTGCAAGTCCATTTCGCTTCTGACATTTGGAATTAAACTCCAGAAACTCCAGAGACAAAGGACAACCTAAACACTGGGGGCGCAGGCAGGCCGTTTCACTCTTTGAGCTGACGTCTGCGGGCAGCGATTCAACCCAACCTGGAGGAGAGTCTTACATTTTGGCAAAACCCGTGGAAATAATGTGCCAAGAATTTTAAGGGTTTTCCAATCGTGGCAACATTATTTGGGTGTCAGATGAGTGGGTGTGTTGGTGTTGTAGACAGAAAAGGGGCCGCACACTAAACCTGACAAGCTCAGGGGAGCTTGCAGGTCAGACGGCGCAAACTCAGAGACCTGGAGTAACCACGTAAGATGGTCTCAAATTAAAACTTCCTAACTAAAAGTGAGTCATGGTGGGTAGTCACATCCTCAGCTAGTATCTCCCTTGACAAAGGTCAGTCTTCACCTTAGCTGAGCCTGCCACTGTCTTTTTGCATCTACCACAACATACTTTGGGAATGTCAGGGTAATTTCCTTTTTCCAGACCCTTCAGGGACAATCTCCCATCAGCGCAGGAGACACAGAGCCCCTCATTATATTGTTATTCTGTTAATTGTTATCTGTTAACTATCCTGTATCCACTGATGTAAAAGAAGTATGTTTCTGTTTCACTTTTTATCCAATCCCAGAGATTTCTTAATTTTGCTTTCCCTGGCTCCCTAATCTATCACCAAGAGATTTCATGTAGCCCTCTTATATCTTTTGATTCTAATGTAAAAAATAAGGTGCAAAACTGCCATTTTCCCACTTTGTCGAGATTTTGCTTCTCAGCAATTGGCATCAGTTTTGCTTAAATAAATGCATAAAAATTCCTACAGGTTTGGATGTTTCTTACTTTTGACCTTGTCTTCACTGTCTTGGACAAATTAAAGACTTAACTGAGGGCTCTAGAAAAACTGAGTTTCTAGTAAGAAACTGAGTAGCGATTGCTAGATTCCTTCTTCAGATGATGAATCTAGAAAAGCCAACATGTTATAATCTTCATAAACTTTCTCTTTTAAAAAATATATTTTATTGATTATGCTATTACAGTTGTCCCATTTTTTCCCCTTTATTTCCCCTCCCCCTGCACCCCCCTCCCCCCAAGCATTCCCCCCACCTTAGTTCATGTCCATGGGTTATACATATAAGTTCTTTGATTCTCCATTTCCTATGCTGTTCTTAACCTCCCCCCCATCATCTGTTTTGTGCCTACCAATCATGCTTCTTATTCCCTATACCTTTTCCCCCATTCCCCCCAATCCCTCCCTCCCTCCTGGTCTCCCTCCCTGTGATCTCCATTTCTATGATTGATTCTGTTTCTGTTCTAGTTGTTTGCTCAGTTCGTTTTTATCTTTTTAGGTTCAGTTGTTGATAGTTGTGTTTGTTGTCATTTTACTGTCCACAGTTTTGACCTTCTTTTTCTTAGATAAGTCCCTTTAACATTTCATATAATAAGGGCTTGGTGATGATGGACTCCTTTAATTTGACCTTATCTGGGAAGCACTTTATCTGCCCTCTCATTATAAACGCCAGTTTTGCTGCATAGAGTAATCTTGGATGTAGGTCCTTGCTTTTCATGACTTTGAATAGCTCTTTCCAGCCGCTTCTTCCCTCAAGGTTTCTTTTGAGAAATCAGCTGACAGTCTGATGGGAACTCCTTTGTAGGTAACTGTCCCCTTTTCTCTTGCCGCTTTTAAGATTCTCTCCTTATCTTTAATCTTGGGTAACTTAATTATGATGTGTCTTGGTGTGCTTCTCCTTGGGTCCAACTTTTTTGGGACTCTCTGAGCTTCCTGGACTGAAAAGAAAATGTTAAAGATACAAAAAAGTGAAAAATAGATGGTGCCTGTTAGGGTGGTCGGTGCTGCAGGCTGTGAAAAAAATCACAAAGACAAGAAAGTGTAGTGAATAAAGTTTTTATTTATTCTTTAAGAAAGGAGAGGGGCATAGTATGGAGAGATATACCAGAATTGAGGGGTCAGGGCTTTGAACTTTTATTGGATTATAATTGGATTAAAAAAGGGTGAGGGTTTCTGTTGTGTGGCCTCTGGGCTGTTGGGGTGTTGTAACACCAGAGTGCAATTTGTTCCAATGGATCTTCCGCCTGTGGCTGTAGGGGATGGTCAGTTGTTTTCTTGCTTTCCAGTAATTTCCAGTCCTGGGGACATAAACTCAGAAGTGTTTATGGCAGTCACCTTTAATAAGGTCATAGACCTGCTAGGCAAATGGTGCCACAATAGCAAATAGGGCCAACTTTATCCTTTCAGTTTCCTCACTCAAAACCGATAGCTTCCTTGGTCGTATTGTGTCCCTCCGAAATCCTTCACTAGCTTTGTAAGAGGGGGCAGCCAGGGGGATTTGTAATGGGGTTCAGAACTCAGAATGTCCAGGAAATATTAAAAATATGGGATATCCTCACCTCCACTAGTCTGAATTGGGGGATGGGACACATGGAGCAGGGCCATTGAGAGTTGTTTTGCATGGCAACAGTTTTGCAAATAACCTCAGGAATGGTCATTTAATACATCTATAACCTTTAACTGGTCTCATGGATATGTTAAATGGCTGTGGCCATGCTTTGAGCCAGGGGAATGAGAGTGATTTCCACCCAGGATGTAACTGGGAGTTAACTCCCCCTGGTTACAGAGGCTGAATAAGAGGTTGGAGATGATTGGCTCCACACCACAGGGCCATGCCTGCCCAGAGTTACTATGGCAGCCCAGTAAAGCTGGAAAAATACGGGAATGCTGGCACGTGTAGCCGATTTTAAGAGGAGTTGGAAATAGGGCTGCTGAGGAAGATTGGGGCTGGGATTTAAACCCAGGCACAGCAGCCATGACAGAAGAATCACGCTGCTTTAGCAGAGAGGAACCACGTGGCTCTGGCAGAGAAGAACCAGGTGGCCTTAGCAGCCGAGAACCTCACGGCTTTGGATCTCCCTTTGCCACACAGCTTAGGAAGCTGGAAAGCAATGTGTAGCAGCAATGCAGAGCTCTCTCTTAGCAGTTTGGAAGAATGCAGGAGAGATGCAGCGGGAAGGAAAGGGGTGAAAGGACTCTTGCTGATGGGCCAGGAGAAGGTACCATGTGGGTTTGGATTAAGAAGTCAAGATCCCAGTGACACAGCTGATGGTGCTGGGGACCAAGGGAGGCCTGCCAGCCGAGCACGGATTACTGGGAAGAACCAGGGGCTACCTGAGCCAGAGACTTGTATTTCTTTTCCTGAGATACAGTACCCTGGACCAGGCAAAGGGGTGAAGGAAGGACTGTGTGTTTGTGTGTGTTTTAAGGAACTTTGGGATTTTAATGAAGACATTAAGTCATTACTCCGAAGTCTGTATAATTTTTGAATAAATAATTCCTTTCCTTTTCACCAATCTCTGGCATGGAGAACTATAATTCCCTGGTGGCGGGCAAGGCAAACCTAGTACAGGGGGACCCCAGGAGAAGGGAGTGTCCATTCAGTAACATTGTGTGATCCCTTCTCTGGTGGCCAATCAAGGAAAATCATGGGAGACCACATGCACAGTAGCTTTAAAGTAATACAGCTACTTGCACATGTGCAATAAAAGCCCACCAAAACTAGCCAGGAAGGATCTACCCTAGAAGAACGGAACCCCTCCAGCCCCTGAGGTCAGTCTCTGCTTGGACTTGGTGCTCCCATGTTCTCTTCTATAAACTCCGTGTGTTCTGTTCAATTCTTTGTCCCGGACACCAAGAACTTGGTTACCCGTGCCAACCTGTGACAGCTCCCTTTGCTGGTTGAATAAATTTCTAAACTTCAATCTGACCTTTGCTTCTCCCTCTACCCTCATCTGCTTTGATTTATCCTCACTCTGACTATAAAAACTGAGTCTCTCAAAATTTCTACTCTCTATGGCCTCTTTTTTCTACATGGCTTTTGCATCTTGCATTTAAAAAAAGAACTTAAGACTGAAAAAACTTCCCTTTTGTTTTTCAAAATGTAAGCGAAAGTTTATTCAGAAAGTTACAGAGGCGAAGAAAGGCGCTTGGAGCTTGGGATGAAGGTAAAGGTGAGATACCTGGGGGCCGGGGAGCAGAGGGGGGTGGGGAAGACTTGGGTCTGCTCTTGGGAGGGAGGGTGTCACTTTTTTTTTTTTTTTTTTAACAAACTTCATGAAAGGGCTAAATCAGGAGCTTTGAAAAATTTCCTGGATGTTGGTGTTCAGAATGCATTAAAGAGGATTGAGGTAGGAGATAAAGAGATTAAGCTGAGAGATAATAGGTAAAGAAGACGCCTTGAATAGTTTACTTATTTAGCAACATTTACTGAAGACAACTATAAATCAGTCACTCTCTTAGGCACTGGCAAGGCAATGGTTAAGAAAAGGATGACAGAAACCCTTCCTGGAATTTACATGTCTCCTGTGTCTCAAATACCAACTTCAGGGACAGAAAGGGGAAAAAAAAACGTTCCCATTTTCAGCTTCTTCACAGATACAGCAATGCCACATAACAGGAGAATGGAAGCCTTCAGTTAGAGGTGATCTAGAGAAATGCTTTGCAAAAATTCTGAAAATTTGAAGTTCTAGTGGAATATTTTTCCTGTTTAGCTTATTTTCTATCACTGTAACTTTCTCCTTTTGAGGAATGTTTTCATCCTTGTTTTTTGGTTCTTTTCACTATTGTTTTAAAATCAAAAGAAATTAATACTAAGTAAAAAGGAATGGCTACCATGCTCTGAGGGACACTCATTGTTTTTTCTATTTTGGAAGACAGTTCAGCTGGTTATCCTCCTTAACTTGAAGAAAACAACTGCTACTTGAAAATTTTATTTCCAACTGTCTGCCTTCCTAATTTCCAACTGCATGCTTTTCTCTTTTAAAGGCACCTTCTAAAATACTCCCAGTTTGTAAAGCAGTAGAGAGTAAATGTTTGGTATTAAATATGCAGCAATTCGCCACTCCCTTTGCCCTACCCAGTTACTGCAATAGAAAATATCTGGGCATTTTAAATAGGTATGTGGTAGATTCAATCCTCCTAGAGAAGATTATGAAGGGAACAAAGGGCATTTGCATTGCTCAGAGAAAGGTGTTCAGTCCCCAAGAGTTAAACAGTAATTCAGAACAAAAGAAAACAGTATTAAAAAAATATCCACAAAGAACAAAAAACCTCAGGATGAAAGGTACTTAGGTTGGTCTCCTAAGGAAAAGGGAAGGAGTACAGACCAGGGCTTTGCTGTATAACCTTGGGCAGGTCACATAAACTTCTTTGAACCCCTGCCCTAACTTAAGAGTTTGGATCAGAGATCTTTATATTTTCTTTCATCTCTAAAATTCTGTCTTCTATGATTACGTTGTTTGAGACGTGCCGTTCCATTGATTTCCCTGTCTCCGGGAGGGAGGTAACTAATCCTTGGTAGTGGAATTGACAACGTGATGGAGACTTACCCACACAGAGGCGGGTTACCTTCACATTTCCAGGTGTTTGGATCCTCGAGACACTCTTGGAAATTTTCCCAGAGGGCCTTTCCCCTGTTCTTTAACCTGACTTTACAATTCTCTTGACTCCTTGGGATGGGGGAGGGGAAAGGACCTATGTTAGATTGGGATTGTTCACTTGACTAAGCATTTCCCCTTTCCTTATTTTTGGACCTTAAAAGAAAAAACGCCGAAAAAAACATCCTAAAGGGGTGAAAGGGGAAACTATGATTATAGGATCTTGAAAGGCTTGCCAAAACCCAGCTCTCGCATTATCATCCTTTGGTGGTTAGGATCTTTTTAAAAATACACATTTTTGGTGGAGCGGGCCTAGGGAAAGTGAGGCTCGGAACAGCAGAGGGGGCGCTGGCAGATGCTGTTTTTGCAGGACGGGTGGTGTCAGGGAGCGCCGGGTGGGATCCAAGCCCGCCGCCAGGCGGGCTCCGCGCTACAAGGGCGCGGCTGTGAGCGAGCAGGCGGGCGGGCCCCGGGGAGGGGCTTCACGGAAGCACCGCGGCCGGAGCCGAGCGGGGCCGCCCGGCTCAGCGCGCCCCGGCAGGCGGTGGCGCTGCGGAGGCGGCTGCTGAGGCCAGCGGGCGCGGAGGAGGGGCCCGAGACTGGGGCGGCTGGCGACAGCTGCCTCAGTGACGACTGCCGGCAGCTCGGAGACCAGAGGAGACCAAGCGGCGGGCCCCGCGGTCTTCGTCTCTCCCGGCAATCTTCCTTCCCCTCCTCTCTCGGCAGGGGCGTCAGGAATGGGCCCCAACCGCCGCGGGCCCCACACCCCGCGCCTCCCGTAGGCCCCAGCAGTCGGAGGGTGGCCGGCTGGCCTCTCATCACCCTTCGCCCCATCCAAGCCCAGCCAAGCCGTCCCCACCCCAAATCCCCGGGAAGAAGATGAGGGAGACGGGCCCGGAACTCAGCAGCCAGAGCAGCAGCAGCAGCGGTCGGGGGAGGGTGTTTCGCCGTTTCCTCTTAGCCGCCAGGACAAGATGGCAGCGGCCGCGGAGAGGGGCTGAGCCCGGGCTGGGTGGTGCCGCCTGCTGAAGCGCCTGGCTCCCTGTCCTCGGCACTGCCCCGCACCCCACCCCGGACATGCTCAGGGCTGCGGCTGCCCGAAGAGGGGAGAGCGCAGGCCTCTAGGAAGGTAAGGGAGCAGGGCGAGGGGTGGGGGCACTAGCTCCTTCGAGGGGCCAGTGCCGTGGGGCTAGGGCGCCCCTCATCGGGATCCCCGCCCGGCCGACACTCCCGGGGCGGTGCGTAGTGGTCACTCGTTCTGTAGCACCCTCTCCGCGCCCTCGTGCTGCGCGCTTCCGCACTGGCCCCCGCCAGTGGCGAGTCCAGGCGTCTCCCTTGGGGCTGGTGCGGCCCCAGGCCGGAGGCCGCCGGCCGCGGGGCCGCGCGTGGTTCCTGCGCGCGGTGGCGCAGTCTCCGGGAAGCCGCTCTTGGGCCGAGCCTCTCCTTGCCAAGGTTGCGCAACGGCTTTTCCCAGCAACCGAAGTTTTGTTTAGTCTCACAGGGTGCCTCTTCCCCCATCGCAGCCATAGGCCGTCACTACGGATACCTCTTGTCTTTCATTAAGGGGAACAAACACAAACACAGGCACGCACGCAACTGGAGCGCCCCAGCGGATGGCTGTGTCCCTGGCTTTGTGGCCCAGTCGCCGGCGTCGCCGAGCGGCGGGTTTGGAGGGTGTCAACTCCTGGGACGTGAGTGCGTGTGATTGTTGGGGAGGAGAAATGTGATCCGCCGCTTCGCGTCCCCTGTCGCGGCCCGAGGAAGGCGTGGCGGCCGCGCGGCGGGGCTGTTGCCGGCATCTCTCGTTACGGTGGCGGTGGCGGCCGCCGCCTTCCCTTCGCCTCGCTGGGAGAACTCGTGGAAGGACCTGGGATTGAGAATGTCTGTTTTCCCGTCGGGAGGGAGAAGTCTGTTTTAAAATGGTATGCTCAGTGAACCCCGTTTTCCAGTCTTCTTTCTATTTGAGTAATTGCTCGAAAGGGTGTGTGTTTGTGTGTAAATTACCTTGGACCTGTTACAGAGTAGTCCTAACACGTTCAGTCCTTGAACCGTGTTTTCACAACCTCTTGCTGCCCTGGTTAGAATTTATTTTTCCACCTGTCAGTTCGCTGCTTCTAATTATAAAGAGCTTCAATTAGCACAGTAGAGTTTTTCAGATTATCGTCCAGTTTACAGGGAAATGTTATGGTTAATTCTGTTGTCAGCTTTAATGTCTCTTTGGTGCAGAGTCGGGAGAGGAAGCTGGTAAACCAGTCTGTGCTTGTGCTTGTGCTTGTGTGTGCGTACCTTCTAGTAGTTTGGAGATCAGCTGAATTCTTTTAAAATTTTTTTTGGAGGGGTATTTGCTTGTTATCTGTAACTTGTGAAGTAGAATCACTACAGAAACCATTCCAGTTTGTTTCAGAGTTTTAATTGCTGGGCGTTTAAAATTTTAAGAGATTCCCCTTTTGATCAAATTATTGATGAAAACTTTAGAAGTAGGATTGTTGGGTTTTGTTTGTTCCCAACTAAAACATTTTGATCCTGAATTCTCATTTAATTTTTCAAAAGCTGGGCAGGCCTCACCATATGTTTGATAAGTCTAGATTCTGCTTATGTTTGCAAGCGCAGTGCTAATTTTATACAATGAGCCATGATAAGGTTTTAATAGGTCATGATTAAACAGTATTTAAGTAAATAAAATATGACTGAGCTTTTTTAAAAGAATAATTTTATAGTTCTATTTGTTACCTTACACCTTCATGCCACTTGACAGTAATTGAAATGTAACCAATCAAATAAAATTATCTACGTTTAAATCAACAAGGCATTTCTTGGCATATTTATGGGTGCAGTCATAAAGTGTAGGGAGCTATTATTTATGGAATATAATGTCTAACCTTGTCAAGGATTATTTTTCTTTTATTTTTGAAATTTCCTTGTTTTTAATTGTGTTAAGGTAGAGGGGTGTTGAAGGAGTTGAGGTTAGGACATTTCATTTTTTCGGTCATTATAGGAAAATTGAACAACAATTTGTTAATTTTTCTTTCTATTTGAGAGAAAATATTTTCTAAAAAAAATTCTTAGATTAAAACCATGTTTTAAAAAGGTAAGATGAGCTTGAAATCTAGAACAGAACCAGCCATTAAATGTTTCAAATTTATATTTGGACATTGCTGACTGCAGTAGCTAAACATACGTATTAGGCAAGCAGATCATAGCATGGTGAGCCAGTCCTAGTTTATTGTCATAATACCTTTTCCATTGAACTACTCATTATCTTGCTTGTAAACCAGTCATTGGCTTCTGGGCATGGAGTTTTAAAGTCACATAAAAGTGGATGGTTTTTATGAGATAATTCTTCTTGTAAACATGCTTGAAAAGAAGCTTCAGATCATACTGTTTTAATTTTTTGGCTGTTCTACCATGGGATGCCATAAAGTAAGGGGCAAATTACAGAGGTAGGTTGCTGTACCTAGCATGGCAGGACATGTAAATATTTGTTTACTGCAAGGTGTTGAAAGCCCCCTTGCACCTTAAAATAGCAACAGTTGTCAAGTAAACTTTATCATTGAGCTTGTGTTTTTAACATTTGATGCATGAACACTGAAGGTATATACATATATATTTATGGAAGTGAATAAGGGGCAAATGTATATTTCAGAATGCTGAAGTATTGTTTCTTATACATTGAATGGAATACTTGTTTGCATGTTATTTTCCATTTGAATGTCAGAATGACTTATTCTGGTAACTTTTTAAAAAGTATTTATTTTTTAAAAGATTTTATTTATTTATTTAGAGAGAGGGAAAGGGAGGGAGAAAAAAAGGGAGAGAAACATTTATGTGCCAGAGATAAATAGATACGTTGCCTCTTGTGCGCCTCCAACCGGGAACCTAGCCCACAACCCAGGCATTTGCCCTGACCTGGAATTGAACAGGTGACCTTTTAGTTTGCAGGGCCTCGCCCAACCGATTGAGCCCCAGTCAGGGCTTATTCTGGTAAAGGGAGTTAACTTTCTTAATATGCTGTTCTCAATCCAGCAGCTTACTAAGGGTGGTGGTATGGTAGGTTAGAATTGCATTATTGGTGGTTATGGTGATTCAAAGGCATAAAAAATGTCATTTCCACTGCAACTTTACATCTGTATTTGGAGATGGCAACATTTATATTTAAGGGTGTTTGTTCTAAGGAACTTTGAAGTTCTCCATATTTAAAATACCTCTAGAGTTATTCTGGCTTCTTAACTATTAGAGAACACAGAATGACTTGCTATATGATTATACTGTTACTGCCAAAGTTAATGTTCATGTAAAATTTCAGGGTTTGCAGCTGTCCTAATGTCCTAGTGTCTGAAGTTGAGACTTCTAATGTGGTGTGTTTAATTTGAAAATTACTTCCAGACCAACTACTAGAATTTTGTTTAAATGGAGGAATCTATCGATATATTATATTGCTTTTTAAAAGTTGCCTCTCTTGCCCCACACAACTTTCTAAAAGCTTTTCGTGGGTAATCATTTATCTGTGATAAAATGGGAGCCTGAAGAAATTGCTGTGAATGTCCTTACTGGTTCTGGATCCATCTGCTTAAAAAGTGTATCTTGCCTGGTACCTTTAAGCACCTAGAATTGAATAGGGACATAAATACAGAGTAGAAATTTTAAATCAGTAGAGTCTTTAGGGTAGCCAGAGCACTTAATGTGACCAGCTTAGGGAAGTACAGCCCACTTCTCTTGGTTGGCTTGGTATAATTAAGAGTGGTTTTGGGGAAAATACCTTAATATTAGTGGACTGATTCTGTACCTTTGTTAGATCTGTTGTGTTGGACTTTAAGAACATTTTTAAAAATTATTATTATTTTTATTGATTTTAGAGAGAGAGAAAGGAGGTGGAGAAAGAGAAAGAGATGGAGAGAGAGGGAGAGGGAGGAAGAGAGAAAAACATCGATTTGTTGTTCCACTTATTTATGCATTCTCTGGTTGATTCGTTTATGTTTGTATGCACCCTGACTGGGGATCGGACCCACAACATTGGGACCATGCGCTAACCAATTGAGCTACCCGGCCAGGGCTGGACCTTGTCTTAATCACTGTTAGGAGGACCAAGCTGGAATAGAGATGGAGGTTGTGTGTTATATATATTATTTACCCAAGTGTTTATCAAGTTAGACCTTGACCTATTTGGCAGTTCAGGTGTTCTCCTTAGTTGATACTTGGGCCATGTCACTACACAAAGGCAACATGTTGCCTCAATTTTGAGGCCCACCACTGTATGCTGAGGGTCTTAGAGCCTCTGCTCTTACTCCTTGGAAGTTAAAAGAACTGGATGAACATTGAAAATACTGTATTTTTAGGGTGCTATTTGTGGTTTGGGAAAGGTAAGTCATTTAACTGACTGACTTTGTCCTTTATGTTTAGTAGCTAATGCAAAATCAGTACTTTTGAAAGCTGTATTTTTCCAACAGAAAGGCTTTGAAATGAAACAAACCAAGGACAGTATTTTTTACATTAAATGTATTTTGTTAACCTGACCCCAAGATTTCCTCTAATTGAGTTTTTCTTCCTGTGGGAGAGTGAGTGAGAGGGAAGGTAGTGGGGCAGGGAAGGTGGAGAGGCAGGTATTGTAGAAGACGCTGGGCCGTAGGCCGGGGGAGACTGGTCTGTTAGATTTGGGAGCCTTCAAAATCTCTTTTGACTTGAATGTCAAAGTAGCTAGAGACCAAAGTTCACTTGGTTATAGTCAATTAAATAGTGTGGCCGCGCGGGGGAAAGACTAAGAATGTGCTCGGACACCTGCTGAGTGATCAGCCGTGTGAAATAGCATCTGTTTGTCATCTCCACCAGTGTTTCAGGTCCTCCTCCTCTCCCTCTTCGTGTCTTTTGTTTTTCAGTCTGAAAGACTTTTTCCTTATTGTAGAGTTTAGGGAATATAAACTTGCTATCCAGTTTGAAAAACCTTACATCATAGGCCCGACTTACAACCGGAAATGTGAAGAACGTAGGACATATCATTGCTCTTAAAATGAGTGTGATTTATGGGAATACTGTTTTTGGTCTTTGGAAATCCCGAAAAATAAGACTAAGATGCACATAATATATGAATTTAGGTTTTTCAAACCGAAGTAAAACTCTGACTTCTCTGTCAGTCTCACAGTCCATTTTTACTGTCTGAGACAAACATTTCCTCTTTTAAAGTTCAGATTTCCAGATACACTTTTTATGTTGAGTTTTTTTTCTGCTTCGTCATTTTTTTTTTTTTAAACAAAAACATTGCACTTAAAAGAAGTGGAGATTTAGGGAAGAATAATAGAGAGAAATGTAGTTCTTTGGTCATTTGAGCTGTGCTTTTTCCTCTAGGTAAGGACCTACCTTACAAAAGTCAAATTTTAGTGTATAACCTTGGTCACATTGAAAAATAAAAGATTGCCAGGGTGGCCAGGTAAATTCTCTTTTATTTTACATGATTGTTAATGCTAAAGCACCTTTTCTAATATGAGAAAATTATTTTGGGTAGATATTGAAATAATCAGATGAACAGATATAAGTCACTCCCTCTCCACTTTAAAATTTTGTAGCCATTTATTATAAATTATATTTGGTTACATATGGCTTACCAAAAATATAAGATTTGATAAACAATGTGAAACTTGGCTGTATTTGAGTAACCTATTATTCCAGTTTAGAAAAATTTAAAAAGTGTTTGACTTTCTCCAAACATTTATATTAACTTCAGATTCTTTAGTTTTCTCACTTAGTTGCATATTACTCATAAATTAAAAAAATATTTTACAATTTTGGAAAAATAAAATTGCCAACTTTGACACATTTGAGAAAATAACTTGCTTAGAAAATGTTTCCTACGCTGTAAACATTTATATAAAGGCCTAAAAATTTTATTTGTATATATTTTGATGGTGTTATCTGTTTAATAATACAACAAGAGTCTCATAGGTTGGGTAAACTATACGACTTTAGATATATAATGCTACAGTCTTAAATAGTTAATAAGTAAGATAGAGTGATAACATATTGAAAATTGAACCTGACTTTCTAGAGACATTTCTTCTAATGTATAATTTAAATAAACACTTCTGAGGGCTTAAATATGTAATTTATTACAGTTTCTTTTGAGATAAATACGGTATAGTGAGAGGACCACTGAAAATTACAGGTTATGATGCTATACTTCCTTATAGTCTCAAAACAAACCAAAACAAAACAAAAACATGTTTTTGGCTAACTTATAATCAGTTTTACTGGAGAAGGAACAAGTATCTTTGCAGTATTAGTTGTGTTTTAATATATTTTAGTTATAAAGATAAGAATAGTATTGGGTTAAAAAATACTAGATTTTTAATCTGTTTAGCATACTTTAAATATTTTTGTATAGTAGGATCACACACTGACCACAAATAAATGAAAAAGTTTTCAATGGGTGGTAAAACAATGATAAAATATTTTTATGGAAACTATTTTATCTAGTACATATTTGAGTGTCTACTAAGTGCAAAGTTCTGTGCTATGAATGAACAGAGTTAAGACATGATCACTGTTTTGAGCAAGTAGTAGGTGAAATTAGCTAAGTACCATCCATGAGTTTATTTTTGTGTATGTGTACATGAGTTGAGAAACACTGCCTGAGAAGAATAATGATTTAAATATAGCATGGTCATGTTTCTAAAGGCTGTTAATTTCATTTTGTTAAATGACATATTAAGCTACTGGGAATAGTTCAGATGTTTATTTATTTATTTTTAATCCTCACCCAAGGATATATTTATTGATTTTAGGGGGAGGAAGAGAGAGAGTGGGGGGGAGGGGACGGGGGGGGGAGAGAGAGAAAGAGAGAAATACTGATCACTTGCTTCCAATTTGCAACCTAAGTATGTGCCCTGACTGGTTTTTTCTTCTTTTTTTTAATAAAGATTTTATTTATTTATTTTTTACAGAGAGGGAAAAGAGGGAGGAAGACAGAGAGAGCAACATCACTGTATGGTTGCCTCTCATGCTCCCCCCACCGGGGACCTGGCCTAAAACCCAGGCATGTGCCCTGACTGGGAATCGAACCTGCAGCCCTTTGGTTTGCAGTCTGGCACTCAGTCCACTGAGCCACCCCAGCCAGGGCTCTGACTGGGTTTTGAACTCAGTACCTTTGGGTGTACAGGAACGACTCTCCAACCAACTGAACCACTCAGCCAGAGCTAGTTCATTTTCTTAAAGCTGTGTATTAGTGTTTACCACTCTTAACCACAAAAGCAAAACAGAAATCATTTAAAAATATGAACCGTGCCCTGGCTGCTGTGGCTCAGTTGATTGGAGCGTCGTTCTGTAGACCAACATGTTGTGTGTTCGATTCCAGTCAGGGCACGTGCGTAGGCTGTAGGTTCAGGCCTGGTCCAGGTGCACATGAGAAGCAACTGATCGATATTTCTCACATTGAGGTTTCTTTCCCCTCTCTTCCTGCCTTCCCCTCTCTCTAAGATCAATAAGCATGACCTTGAGTGAGGTTAAAAAAAAAAGGTATAGCCCTCTTGAAATCGTTTCCTTTTACTCTAATTGGAAGAAAACGAAGTACTTCAATTTATAACCTATTACAAGGTAACTTAATATTGCATTTTAGGAAAAGGTTATGTTTAAAAATATAAAATAGTATCTGAACTGTTTCTTTAGGTCAGAAACCATGTCTTAAAGATTTTTATGTTCCTAAAGTGCTTAACAGACATTGGGGAATAAAAGTAATCAAATACAGGCATGCTATATTCCACCTATATCCCTTAAAGCAGGGGTATCCAACCTTTTGGCATCTCTGGGCCACACTGAAAAAGGAAGAGTTGTTTTGGGCCACCCATTAAATACATTGCGACATGTAATCACATACACACAAAATCTCATGATGTTGTGAATAAATTTATGATTGTGTTTTGGGCTGCATTCACAGCCATCCTGGGCTTCCTGCAGCCACAGGGCTGCAGGTTGGATACCCCTGCAAGTATACCAGCTTTACTGAGTAGCTTGACAGGTGCCTGACCAGACACCTGCGAATGTGTTATATACACATTTGACTTCTGAAGACATACTGTACCCTTCACCTCCTTTACTGCTAGCAGATGAGTCTGTTTCCCATATAGAGTTGAATAGGCAAGAATGTCCTCCAGATTTCCAACCTCTGCCTCTGAACATAACTTCTGCCAGTGTACATTGTGTTTTTACCACTGTCTCAAGGAAAGAAACATCCCCTTCCCCCTAGAATTACCCCTTATTCACTGTGTGGATTTCATCCTGAATTGTGTTTTTTAGCACCTTGAACCTGTCCAATAACTTCAAGCCCCCCTCCCATTTTTTATTGGCCCTCTCTTTTTTTTTTTTAGCCTTTTTGAAATAGGTATCTAGGATATTAAGTGGCTGTCTTTTATTTGTGCGTTTCAAGTCTGTGGACCCATTTTCTCTTTTTCCACACTTCTTAAATGTGCACTGTAGCCTCTATTTGAATTTCTGTTCACTTCCTAGTTGTTGGCAGTCTTACTCTGTCCGTGACACTACTGAAATTACTCCTAAGCTCCCCATTAGGTTTATTCATAGCTTATATACTTCTCCAGAAGCTTGCATCTGTAATATACCCTACTCACTTGTGAGCTTTCAGTTCATCTTTTGAATTATGATCTCATTATTTTCCCCTGTAGGTGGTTCAAACTGAATTGACTATCTTATTTCCGAATGTTTTTTCTGTATTTTTTTCATATTCTCATTCATTTCTATTGCTACTTATGTTTGAAACTTTAAATTTTAAAGTATTTATTTTTAAAAATCTTACCCAATGATATGTTTATTGATTTTAGAGAGAGAGTAAGGGAGAGAGAGAGAGACAGAGAGAATGATCTCTGTGAAAGAGAAACATCAATCAGTTGCCTCCCCTAGGCACCCCAACTGGGGATTATATTCGCAGTCTAGGTATGTGCACTGACTGGACTTGAACCTGTGACCTTTGTTGTATGGGTTGATGCTCCAACCAACTGAGCCACCTGGCTGGGGCTTAATATATTTTGTTATGGTAGATGGATTTTAAGAAGCAGTTTAGAGTGATAATTTTTACTTCTTTCAATTTGCAAGGTTTCTGTGAATAACACTTTA
This sequence comes from Tonatia bakeri, assembly GCA_004024845.1. Classification (NCBI taxonomy): domain Eukaryota; kingdom Metazoa; phylum Chordata; class Mammalia; order Chiroptera; family Phyllostomidae; genus Tonatia; species Tonatia bakeri. The sequence continues at coordinate 26,579 of PVIA01011538.1, read as the reverse complement.
AACGTTAACATTGTTATAAAATAACTTTTGGCATTTTATTATGTATAATTAATATGTAATCATTGCTTTTATATCTGTATTCTGTATATTCTATCTAGCTTCTTATGCAAATGCCTGAAATATGGCATAAGGTCAGTTTGGGCCAGTTTTTAGTTATTAAATGAGAATAGATTTCTGAACAGTAAATTGTAACTACTTTGTGGCCGTTTTCAGTCAAATGATTTAGTGTATTTTTTTAAAATTTTATTTTTAGAGCAAGGGAAGGGAAAGAGAAAGAGGGAGGAAAACATCAGTGTGTGGTTGCCTCTCACACGCGCCCTACTGGGGACCTGGCCTGCATCCCAGTCATGTGCCCTGACTAGGAATTGAACCAGGGACACTTAGGTTCACAGTCCACCACTCAGTCCACTGAGCCACACCGGCCAGGGCCAACCTTGTTGGACATTTGATAAAATTATGAATCTAGGATTGAACTTGATTGATTTTAGTTGTTTCTGTTGACTGATTTTAGTTTCAAAAGTAGATTAAGTTAGGTCATGTTCTGGTAAGGATGATGTTACCTTTGCCTTCGCTGCCTTTGATATTTCATACTTACCTTTAAAAGTTACATGGATTTTTTTTTTAAAGATTTTATTTATTTATATTTTTAGAGAGGGAAGGGAGGGAGAAAGAGAGAGAGAGAGAAACATCAATGTGTGGTTGCTGGGGGACATGGCCTGCAACCCAGGCATGTGCCCTGACTGGGAATCGAACCTGTGATGCCTGGTTTGCAGCCCGCGCTCAATCCACTGAGCTACACCAGACAGGCAGTTACATGGATTTTTAAAACAAGAAGTACAAGTTCTGTGGTGGTTGTTGGGGTAGATTTTCTGTAAAGTAGAAAGCGAATTATTTGACTTTCTATGAAGGGAGTTATCATAACCCAAATTGATAAAACTGTTAACTTTATTTGAAATGTCTGCAAAACAGTCATGTTCATATTTTCTTCCCTGTATCCTTTTCCTAACAATCCATTGGTAGGTATTGGTAATCACAGATATGGTGTGATAAGTTTAAATAAAATTTTCTTTTGTACTTAAGTTTCATAAACCAGATTTGAATTGTTAAGCTTAAAGTTTACTTCAGGAAAGAGAGTGCTCTGGTGAACTTTCATTTTTAGTCAGCTTTTCTGTATTTCCATTTCTGAGTTTTGGTATTATATAGCTTGAAAAAAATCTAGAGAACTGTATGCTTTAGTAAGAATAGCCCTTGAATGCTGTTTTTCATTAACTCTTTCTGGCCTTTCTAAAGTAAAGATTTACATTGGCAGGGTGATTTCTAGCAGCTTTGAAATGTGCACTAGGTCATTTTCTGTTCCGAAAGTTGGAATTTTCTGCTAAGTCAGATGAAGCTCGTTGTTTAACACGCTGATTTGCGTTGCAGTCAACACATTCCCTGGATGCTTTCTTTGTTCACGGCACTGCTGGGAAGTGCCCAGGACTGCAGTGTTTCCAAGTGAATGTTTTGTAGGCACCTCAGACAGCAGGTTTATTTTACGAAGTTTTCCAATACGTGGTGGTTCATTTACGTGAAAATGTTTCTTATGTGAAATGTTTTAGTGTAGTTTTCTGGATAGAATATAGGTAAAATAACCCATTAATGATGCAGGCACATAAAATATTGAGATTTAAATGGCCATTGGAGAGTTAAACTCATTTGCTACATTCTAAAAACTTATTTTCTAGTGTATCCTATCTTTTAGTTCTAAGAAGATGTTATTTTGTCTTTTATAAATACATACTTACATTACAAAGAAATTTAGAAATATCAATAGGTGGTTTGACTAGAAACTACTTTTTATTGTCTAAATATTGCTAGTTATGTAGTTCCATTTTCTAAATCCTATTGTAGAGCCCTGTGTAGACCAATACTAGGGTTCTCCATCTTTTCCAGAGTGAAAACTCCTTATTGTCAACTTTGCTGGAACACATAGAGAAATTCTACTTTTAATCTCTATTGATTGGAGAAATTATATAATGACTGAAAGTTCTCAAAACTACTGTGAACTAAGTAATACTTTTAAGTGAAAAGGTTTTCTTTTCAGTGCGTATGAATGCTTTTTTATTAATGCTGGCACATGATCCCAGAGCCACATTGTATGCCTGATCATTTAAGGTTTTTGGTAATTTGGGCCATGCCTAAGGTATTCGACAGTGCATTCCCAAGTGTGTCAGTGCATTCCCAAGTGTGTAACCCTTGAAGAGCAGCCTTGTGCAAGAAAAACATTGTTTTATGCCTGTCACTCATTCTTCTTTTCTGTTTATCACTTGACAGAAATGCAGGTGTACAGAAAAGTTACAAAAACAGTACAAAGAATTCCTACATACCTTTAACCTAGGTTCTTTAAATGTTAATATTTTACCCCATTTGCTTTTACCTTTTCTCTTTATATCTGTATTATTCTCTCCCCCTGAACTATTATAAGTTGCAGAGATGATGTCCTTTTACTCAGTTTTTTCCTAAAAGTTTTTATGTCTCTTCAGTTTTCTGTAATCCAAAAAGTGTCCCAGTCTTTGTGTTGCTTCCTGACATTGACATGAAAGATGCTACCAGGTGGACTTTTTGTTTAAGAAGGGCCTTCACTTTGTATTTGTTTGTTTCCTTGTGCTTAGATATATCACAGTGAAGTGTATTCCTCTTAGTACATCATTTCAGGAGGCACATGATGCTCACGTTGATCATTCCGTTGAGGTGGAACCTGCTGGTTTCTTCCTTCTGATTAATATGTATCTTGTGGTCATGCACTTTGAAGGTGTGTAAATATTAAGAACTCTCAAGGGTCTTGCAAGGTAAAAATTAGCTATGGATGCTGGTGGAAGACAGGAATAAAGGACTTTTTTGGGGGGTGGTAAGGTCAGAGATAAAGGGCTTTTTTATTTATAGTGATAGCAGTAGTCAGTCAGTATGTCAGTATTTGCCCTAGTTCCCCAACTCTGTTCCCACAGGGTGATGTGAACAGGACCAGGTGACTTATGCAAAAAAGAAGTTACATAATAGGAGTTACATAATAGGAGTTCTAGGCTTAGGAAACTTGAATCTTATACTAGGGGCAATAAGCCTGCCTGACATTTGCCCAAGAGGGAGTCATAATCTTTATTTTACTGGGCATTAGTCAGCCTGTTCTTTGCTCAAGAGGAAAACATCATTTCTACCTTCCAAGGCTGTTCAGTGTACAAATATTGTTGAGAAGATACTCTAGAACGAAGACTTGCAGTACATGAGAAACACAAGAGTCCCACCGTGAACTGTCTCCCAACAATAAAATCCTATTATTCAAACTTTCACCCACTAGTTTTTGTGTCCATTGATAATTATTGTTTGAATCAGTTATGATTGTTGCCAGATGGTAAATTTTTTAAAAAGATTTTATTTATTTATTTTTAGAGAGAGGAAAAGGGAGGGGAGAAAGAGAGGGAGAGAAACATGGATGTGTGGGCGATGTATCGATTGGTTGCCTCTCGCACGCCCCTTACTGGGGACCTGGCCTGCAACCCAGGCATGTGCCCTGGCTGGGAATGAAACCAGCGGCCTTTCGGTTCCCAGGCCAGCACTCAGTCCACTGAGCCACACCAGCCAGGCGGCAGATGGTAAATTTCTAATTCTATCATTCCTTTTTGTTTATTTATTTTTTTCTCTCTCCTGACTTATTCCCCAGGTCCCTCGCTCCTGCCTTCTGGGATAACTTCCCAAGTAGACTCCTGGAGTACAGGCCTTTCTTTAAGATTCTACATTTAAGAACTCAGGCTAAGTCACAAGGAACCTCAAACTCAATGTGTCTAAACTTGAGTTCAATTTTTCCTCTAAATTGTCCTTTTGTTTTATTTTTTTTATTCATTCGTTTATTGAATTAAAAAATACATTTATTTTGAGAGAGAGAGGGAGAGAGAGAAATGGAAACATCAGTGTGAGAGAGAAACATTGATTTGTCACTTCCCACACGTGCCCTGACGAGGGAGAGCATCTACACCCAGCTGTCTTCCTGCCTGTTGGCAGTCAGTACTTTTGACTTCATCCCTGACTATTAACAGTAATCTCGCACGTGTTGCCATTATTGTTCCTTTCCAGTTTATCCATCACAAATTTGCCTGAGTAACCTTTTAAAAATACAAATATGAGGCACCCCATCACCCATAACTCCTTAGCCTGGAAGACAAGGCTCTTTTAAGATCTGTGTCTTCTTTTAAAGCCATCCTTCTCAAGGATTATCTTTTTCTTTAGCTGCCCGCTCTATTGGCAAGTTAATGTTCTTGTGTGGAGATTGACAAAATTTCTTACAGGGCCAGATGGCAAATATTTTAGGCTTTGCAAGCCACATGTGGTTTCTGTTGCATACTTTTTTTTTTTAACAACCCTTTAAAAATGTGAAAAACATTCTTAGCTTTTGGGCCATACAAAAATAGTCTGGGTAAGATTTGGCCAACCATAATTTGTGTGTCCCTGTTCTAGCCAAATAAAACTAGAATATCATGTATTTTGTTATTCTGTGCCCTTGTATATGCTGTGGGTTGGTACTGCATGGAGTATCTTCTCCTGCATAGCAGACTTCTTCACATCCTCCTTTCAGATTTGGCTCATAGGTTAACTTCTTACTGAATCCTTTTGTGCTCCTTTAGCTCATATGTTAATCATTCCCTTTTCTTTGCCACTTGAATCCTTATGTTGCTGCTGTCACTAATGAGGTAGTTATTCATGTACATATGTTTGCCTCCTGCTGAGAGTTCATTGATGAAAAAATATGTTTGTTTATTGCTTATTCTTCCTTTTCCTAAATGTCTTTACTTGATTTGAATTTTAAAAAATTACACTTAAAAATGGTAAATTTTATGTATATTTTACAGTTTTTTGACTTTAAATAACTTTTTAAAAAGATTTTATTTATTTATTTTAGAGAGAGGAGAAGGGAGGGAGAAAGAGAAGGAGAGAAACATTGATATGTGAGAGAAACTTCAATTGGCTGCCTCTTGCATGTGCCCCTACCCGGGGCTGGCCCACAACCCAGGCGTGTGCCCTGGCAGAGGATCGAAATGGCAGCCTTTCTCTTTGCAGGACGACATTCAGCCAACTGAGCCACCGTTGGTCAGGGCAACTTTTTATTTTTTAATTACACTTGACATACAATTTTATATAAGTTTCAAGTCTACAGTCTAGTGATTAGACATAATTATACAACTTGTTAAGTGATCATCCCAATAAATCAAGTACCCGTCTGACACCATACATAGTTATGACAGTATTATTGACTGTATTCCTAAGCTGTACTTTACATTCTTATGACTATTACGTAACTACCAACTTGTATTTCTTTTATTATTTTCTATTTTTTAAACACTTTTTTCTTTTATTTATTCTAGAGAGAAAGGAAAGGAGGGAGGAAGAGAGGGAGAGAAACAGTGATGTGAGGGGAACATCGATTGATTGCCTTTTGTATGCCCTGACTGGGGGCAGAGCCTGTAGGCCAGGTACGCACCCTGCCCAGGAAGCAAACCGAGCCTCTTGGTTTGTGGGACAAAGACCACCCACCTGGGCCACACTGGCTCGTGCCCAGTTAGTATTTCTTCACCCATTCGCCTTCTTCACCCATGCCCCACCCCTTTTCAACAGGCAGCCATCAGCATGTGCTCTGTGTCTGTGAGTCTGTCTCTGTTCTACTTATTCGTTAATTGTTTTATGAATTCCACTGTTCATAGATATGTATTGCTGTTTTATTATTCATATTGGTATCTTTTTTCTTCTTCTTCTTCTTAAAGAAGACCCTTTAACATTTTGTGCAGTCCTGGGTTGGTGGCGATGAAGTCGGAGAGGGCTGATCTTGTTTGGGATTCTCTGCACGTCTCGGGTGTGAATGCCTGCTCCCTTCACCAGGTTAGGGAAGTCTCCTGTCGGTGTTTTTTTACATAGGCTTTCAGTTCCTTGCTCGCTTTCTCTCCTGCCACTCCCATGATTTAAATGTTGGTTCTCTTGAAGTTGTCCCAGAGATTCCTTACACTGTCTTCATTTTTATGGATTTTTTCTCGTCTTTTCTGCTTCCTTATCTTCCAGATCTCTGATTTGAGCCTTTGCTTCATCTGCTCCATTGTTGATTCCCTATAATGTAGTCTTCATTCCATTATAATGTAGCGTGCATTCCAATCAATGTATTCTTCATTTCTGACTGGTTCTTTTTTACGTTTTCTAGTTCAGTTTTTATGTTTCCTGTGTCTTTGTTAAAGTTCTCACTACATTCATCTACTCTTCCCCTGAGTTCACTGAGCATCCTTATAACCAGTGTTTTGAACTTTGCATCTAGTAGATTGCTCGTCTCCATTTTGTTTAGTTCTTTATCTGCAGTTTTGTTCTGTTCTTTTATTTGGGACATGTTTCTTCGTCTCCTCATTTTGGCAGCCTCCCTGTGTGTGTTTCTCTGTCTTTGGTAGAGCTGGTGCACTTCCTGGGTTTGGTAGTGTGGTGTAATGCAGTCAGGTTCTGTAGGTCCAGTGGCACAACCTCCCCTATCACCCACCCTGGGCACTGCAAGTGCCCCTCCCCCTCCTGCCCCTTGTGGGCTGTGTACACCCTCCTCTTGTAGTTGAGACATTTTTTATTTTCATTTCTATTGAATTTATTGGGGTAACACTGTGTAATAAAATTATAGGTTTCAGGTATACAATTCTATAGTATGTCATCTTTATATTATATTGTGTGTTCACCGCCCCAAGTTAAGTCTCCTTCCATCACCATTTATCCCCCATATACCCTCTTCTGCCTCCACCCAGCCCCCTTGTAGTTGAGCCTCTATTGCTGTTTTTACCTCAGTGGGAGGGATTCACCCCCAGGCTGATTGGTTGCAAGGACTGGCAGGGACCACGGTGCAGGGACCCATCCCACAGATCAGGACTTAATGTCAGCGGGGCTCTGATGCCTGCTGCATTGCCGCTTGAGTGCATTGCTTGTGGATATGGTCGTGTGGTGCTTTGACATGAGCTGAAGCTGTCTGCCTGGTGCACTGGCTTTTGTGCATCTCAGGAGGTACAGAGAGAGGCCAGCCACCACCTGTGTTGTGCCATGGCCAATGGCATAAACTACAGAATGATCTACATGTGTCTGCTACTTGTGCTGGGCTTAGAGGTGCCTGGGAGAGGCCAAGCTCTGAATCAGGGCTGACTCCCTAGTGTTGGGCCTGGGGCCGCTTAGTGAGAGGTATGGGGCATGTGGAGGCCAGATGCTGCTTGTTTGAGAGATTTGGAAATAGCTTGAGTGGGCAAGTTGGGTGGACATGGGTCTTAGTCACCCGGGCAGGGCTAATGGTTGATGGAGGCTCAGATAGGGTACATCTTCCCGGCCTGTCAGGGAAGGGCTTAGCAAAGGAATACCAGCCTCTGCCAGCACGTCTCTCTGGGATAATGCTGCCCCTCCAACTCTTGCCTCAAAGCCAGATAATTCAGTTCCTTTTTGTATGTCCCTTTGCTTTTTAGCTGCAGCCTCCAGTGCTGAAGCTTAGAGCAAGTGAGGCAGAGTAAGTCCATGTGTGAGTCCTTTAAGAGGAATGCCTAGGACTTCAGCAGCCTTTTGTCTTACTCAGCCATAATCCCCACTGGTTTTTACAGCCAGAAGTTATAGGGACTTCTCTTACCAGCACTGGAACCCTGGACTGGGGGTGGCCTGATGTTTGGCTAAGACCCCTCACTCCTGAGAGTGTACCTCTGAAGCTGAGATATCCCTCCGGATCTTCATCCGCTACACATAGGTTCTGGGTCTCCACCCCTCCTAAAAAGTCGCCATGTGGCCTCTTCATTATATCCTTAGTTGTAGGACTTCCATTCAGTTAGATTTTAGGTAGTTCTGAATGTGGGATGTTCTGTAGTTTATTTGTAGTTTATTCTGATGTGGTTGTGGGAAGATGTAAGTAACACGTTTACCTATGCTACCATCTTGACTGGAAACCTGAATTTACTTTACCACAACTTTTTTAAAGTTTATTTGTTTTTAGAGAGAGGGGAAGGAGGGAGAAAAAGAGGGAGAGGAACATCAACGTGCATTGATTGACCAGTTGCCTCTCACATGTCCCCAGATGGGGACCTGGCCTGCAGTCCAGGCACCTTGACTGGGAATCGACTGGCGACCTTTCAGTTCATAGGCCAGCACTCAATCCTTTGGTCCATACCAGCCAGGGCTCTTCTAAAATTTTTTTATAAGAAAAAATTAAAACTTCAGAATTGGCCCTGATTGATGTGGCTCAGTTGTTTGGGTGTTTTTCCTCAAGGTGAAGGGTTGCTGGCTTGAGTCCCAGTTAGGGCGCATGCCTGGGTTGTGGGTTCAGTCCTGGTCTGGGCATGTGCAAGAGGCAGCTGATCAGTGTTTCTCTCTGGCATTGATATTTTTCTCTCTTTTTCCCTCTCTCTAAAAATAAATAAATAAAATATTAAAAATAAAAATTGAGAATTGGACCTGCAGTGTAGCTGAGTTGGTTAGAGTATTGTCCTGATATGCCAAGGTTGCAGGTTTGATCCTCTGTCAGGACACATACAAGATCCAACCAATGAATGCATAAATAATTGAATAACATTGATGCTTCTCTTTCTCATTTCCTCTCTCTCTCAAATCAATAAAAAAAGATATAAAAATTGAGAATTGAACAAGTAAAAGAAGTATGTTAATTATGGATAATGCAAGGCATTATTGTCTTTAATTAAATCTATTTGTGATATCAGAGCACATTTGAAAAAAGAACCTGGTTACAAACAGAATGTATAAATTTGGCAGAAAATGATTTGGACTTTTCATATTGGCTAATGAATGTAAGGTAGTAAAATATTTCAGTCTCTGCTTCCTCCCTCTTTTTTCAGAAGATTTGTAATGTGTATAATAAGAAAAGAAATAAGTTTTATTTTGGCAAGTGTTAGACCCGTGCTTGTGGGTATCGATATTGGTTACATGGCTGTTTTGGTAATTTTAAAAGGATGTAAAGAATTTGGATAGAATTCAGAGGGGTCTTAAAGTTTTGTAGAGGAGTGGAGAATAAAGCCCATTAATCAAAACTAAAGTACCTTAGATTATGAAGCTTGAAGATTGGAAGCATAATGGGTACTCTAACATGGGTCTTCACCATCGTCTGAGTGGTATTTTATAGGCAGCTTTAGCTCACAAAGGGGTAGAATTTCAAAACTTTAGTTTCTTAGTTGATAAGAACAAATGACAAATTCATGAATAACATAACTGCAGAGATATAACATAATATATATGCTATGAAAAATAATAGGAAATAGTATTTTACTGAATGAATGTTTCAGACCCTATGGACTTCAGTGGCCCCTTGGAATACTGTGCTCCGTAAAGTCTGTCAGTGTGTACCATAAACCCTGACTGATACGGCCCAGTGGGTTGGGCATCGGCCCACAAACAGAAAGGTTGCTGGTTTGATTCCAGGTCGGGGCACATACCTTGGTTGCATGCCAGGTCCCCTGTTGGGGGTGTGTAAGGGACAGCCAGTCGATGTCTCTCCTGTGTATTAATGTTTCTCTCCCTCTCTTTCTCCCTCCCTTCCCCTTTCACTAAAAATAAATAAAATCTTTAAAAAAATGTGCTATAAAATACTCTTATCAGGTCATGAGTTTATCTGATGGAGGGTGGGGAAAGGGAAAGGCTGAATACTTGGATATGCCAGGGAGTCCCAGTGAGCAAGGTAATTAGTAATTTTGAATTGTTTTTTCGGATCTGTTATAACAACCATGTCTAGCACCACTACCCATTCTTCTTATGTGTTATGTATATTATGTGACATCCTACCTGTTTATTTTCTAAAGTCCCCTTTGAGATTGGTTCCACAGAGCAGTGGTTGGGTTATTGGTTGTTGAGGAGTAGTTACTTTTTCTAAGCTTCCTTTAGTTGGCCTTGATTGGGGCCCTTGGTTTAACTAATTGCCTTCTAGTTTGGTGTGTTGGGAAAGGAAAGGTAGGAACAGCATGATTCAGAAATTGCCATAGTTTCTTTAATATGTCTAAGACATTTACTTGGATCTCAGCTGTTGTCCACAGAACACCTTAATTTAGAATGGCAAAGGTTGGCCTAGAGTGGTATGCATTCGATTCCCTAGGACTTCTTGTTGACGACTCAGACATGAGGGCCCTGAATTGGTAGGACTTGAATTTGCCTAGTTTTTATACAGACTAGATCACTGGTTCTCTGAGGTTAGTGTCAATCTAAATGACTTTTAGGAGCTTGTACATGTACAGATGCCTGGAACTCACCACAGACCTACCAGATCAGAATCTTTTCTGGGTGGAGTTTTATATGTACATTATTTATTGATTTAACTTTTTATTAATGAAAAATGCCAACATACTCAAAAGTAGTTAGGACGGCATAATGACCTCCTTTTTATAATCAAGGTACTGGAATGAAAAGTTTATGGCTAACCTTATTTAATCTGTATCTCTATCCATTTTCTCTTCTATTATTTTGAAACAAAACCCAGGTATATTATTTTACCTCTAAATATGAAATGTATATATTTTAATAGGTTCCCCAGATGATTAAAAACCTTTCAAACAGGTCATGCATATACATAGTAAACATTAAAGTGGTAAAGGGGATGTACAGTGAATAACAAATCTTTCTCATTGCCCTTAATATTCTTTACTTTAAAGCAAAGATACCTAAAAATTTTTAATGTATGTGCAGATATTCAATGTGTATTTAAATATATACACATATAAGTCAGCTTTTTACATTAGACACACATGATAATAAATATTTAAATATTGCACATTTTTCTGAATCTTGTTTTTCCCAGATAATAGTAATGTCCTCAGAACCAGGCCCTAGTAGGGCGAAGAGACTGATTTCGTTCTTTTTAAAGACTGTGCATGGTTTATTTACCGAGGCGCGTCTAGCCAGCGCCTTTAGACGGACGTTAGGTCATCTCTAATACTGCGCTTTCCTCTGCATCGCTGCACGGATGCTCTTGTACTGACTGTGAGTGAGGTGACTGATTCTGGATGAGAGGACACGCCGTTTGCAAGCTTGTTAGGTGTTGCCAGGTTCCTTCTTACCATCCATGTATGGTGTGCAGGGTTCTGCAGGCTCACCAGTTCCATTTTTAAAACGCTTTTCAAGTCTCTCCTATTTGTGCTTGTGCTTTTGTTTAAGTCCTTGAATATTTTTGTAACAGTTGCTTTAGAAATTCTTGTCTGTGAGTTACGTCATTTGTCTTTCTGAATCTGTTTCTGTGGGTGTGGGTCGTAGAAGTGACTTTTTTGCAACACTCATAATAGTTGAAGAACTGACTAAAGCAGAGCTAATGAAAATGCTTATCTTCTCCTAGGGGAAAAAAATCTCGATGGAATTTAACTGTTTTTATAAATTAAGCATTTTATCCTTTTAAAGTTTTCTTCATGAAATTTAAAATTAAATTGTTTGTAGTTAATGTTCTTTTTCTCTTTCTTTTGCAGGTATGGCCTCACAAGTCTTGGTTTACCCACCATTTGTTTATCAAACTCAGTCAAGTGCCTTTTGTAGCGTGAAGAAACTCAAAGCAGAGCCACGCAGCCGTGTGCTCCAGGAAAGAAACTGTCCACGGGCCCATGTGAGCGGTAGAAGCGGTGGAAATTCTCATCCTGTCACGAAGGGCAGTGCTTTTCAGACAAAGATAGCATTTAACAGACCTCGAGGACACAACTTTTCGTTGCAGACAAGTGCTGTTGTATTAAAAAACACTGCGGGTGCTACAAAGGTCATAGCAGCTCAGGCGCAGCAAGCCCAAGTGGAGGCACCTCAAATTGGGGCGTGGAGACATAGGTTACATTTCCTAGGAGGCCCTCAGCGATGTGGATTGAAGCGCAAGAGTGAGGAGTTGGATAATCATAGCAGCGCAATGCAGATTGTCGATGAGTTGTCCATACTTCCTGCAATGTTGCAAACCAACATGGGAAATCCAGTGACAGTTGTGACGACTACCACAGGAACAAAGCAGAATTGCACCACCGGAGAAGGTGACTATCAGTTAGTCCAGCATGAAGTCTTATGCTCCATGAAAAATACTTACGAAGTCCTTGATTTTCTTGGTCGAGGCACTTTTGGCCAGGTAGTCAAATGCTGGAAAAGAGGGACAAATGAAATTGTAGCAATCAAAATTTTGAAGAATCATCCTTCTTATGCACGTCAAGGTCAAATAGAAGTGAGCATATTAGCAAGACTGAGTACTGAAAATGCTGATGAGTGTAACTTTGTACGAGCTTACGAATGCTTTCAGCACCGTAACCATACCTGTTTAGTCTTTGAGATGCTGGAACAAAACTTGTATGACTTTCTGAAACAAAATAAATTCAGTCCCCTGCCACTAAAAGTAATTCGACCCATTCTTCAACAAGTGGCCACTGCACTGAAAAAACTGAAAAGTCTTGGTTTAATTCATGCTGACCTCAAACCAGAGAATATTATGTTGGTGGATCCTGTTCGGCAGCCTTACAGGGTTAAAGTAATAGACTTTGGGTCGGCCAGTCATGTATCGAAGACTGTTTGTTCCACGTATCTGCAGTCTCGGTACTACAGGTAGGTGACAATACTTTTTGGTCATTAAATAAATGCTGAATTTATGCTAACTGAAATGAATTTGTGTGTGATGAAAAAAGATTGCTTTAGATAACGAAAAATCAAGACGAGATCAGTTCAGGTTTGAGGTTTTAAAAAGATTTTTTTAAATTAGGCATAAAATCTGGCACAGCAGAATAGTAATCTTTACTGCAAAGTTCAGTGTGAAAGATGTTATATTATTTTTATTGTTATTGGAAGGCCTGAAGGAATGATGATCAAACAGAAGTTTTAATACTTTGGAAAAGAGCTTATAGTACAATACCTCTTTTATGTATCTTTGGGCATTTCAGCATGTTAGAGAACTGGTTTGTTGCCCTGGCCAGGTGGCCCCGTTGCTTGGAGTGTTGTCCTGTACACCAGAAGGCTGCAGGTTCAGTCCCTGGTTGGGGTGTATATGAGAGGCAGCCGATTGATGTTTCTCATTCACGTTGATGTGTGTCTCTCTCTCTCTTTCCCTTCCTCTCTCTCTTAAATCAATAATAAAAAGACAACTTTTTATTGTTGATTTGTTAAAATCAGTAATATGTAGATCAGATATAACTTAGCATTTAGAAAAATTATAAGAGTTCAAAAGACACATTTCCATGGCTACCATGAATGTTCAGGCCACCTTTTCATAAGAAGTTTTATTACATTCTTTCCACCTATATGCTATTTATAGTGCTATGGACGGAGTTTAAAGAAGAAAATAATTTCCATGTTGACAAAGTGCTACAATGTCACGATTAATAAAATACCTCAAGTACAATAGATATTCTTATGGGCTAGCCAATGATGACCAAGATTCAAGATATCTTCTTGTGTATGTAAATGATTTGAATTTATAGTTTTATAATTTTAAGAAAATTTTTTCACATTAGCCTGCATGAGTTTATGGACATTTTTAGAATGTGAGAATTATTAATTTAGGCCCAAAAAGGTATAGTTATTTTCAGGTGTTACATTTGCCTTTGCATTATCTTCTAACAGTGATTAGCTTCTTCCAAATATGTGCTGTAGTACCCAGGGCAAGATAAAAGAGAAATAATTAGCTACTACAAAAATCAACTTCAAGAGTTTGTCCAAGGTGCAGGTATAGGTGGATGCTGTGCTGGCTCCTTCATAAGAACACATCAAATGTACACCAATGTTTAGAGCAGATCCTCCTGAGAGACAGTTGTGAGCTAACTGAGCAGCCTCTGCACAATGAGCAAGATTGACTGACCACATAGATAAGGTTGGGGAACCACAAGAGCCCTCTTGGAGCTGAGGGAGTAACCCTGTGGAGAAACTGGAGAATGCCATTATTTATGATTCCCCTGAACCTGGATAGCAAGTGGGTGCTCTGTCCCCATGTAGCACACACAGGTTCTCTGGCAGACCTGTGTGGTGCTGTACCACATCTCCAGGTACCTGAACTGGAGCTAAATCCAGCAGAAACAGGAGAGCACCATAGTGTATATACCAGGGACGTCTTCTGAAGGTTGATCCAGCAGGTGCAGCAGGTGCATGCACAAGTGGGGCTTCCCAGCCCAGAGACCACGAGGAGTTAAAGTTTGTGGTGCCCACACTCTGGGCTTCCCTGTCCTGAGTGAATGCTGTGCTGCTGTGTGCGCACCTGTGCAGGAGCTCCTGCCCTGCCCACAGAGAGCGTGCTCATATAAGGCTGTGTCACCTGGATAGAGGATGGAATGGGGCAGGCATGCAGACCAGCCCTGTCCAGACCGTCTGATTGAGGGCAATTAAAGCAACAGGGCACGCAGGCAGGAGAGATCTGTACATAGTGAGAGGGGTGTTGCTATGTGTGCATATGTATAGGAGTACCACTCCCTGCCTCTTCAGCCCAGACAGAGTTCAGAACTACCAAGGTTTGGCTGTGTGCACACGTAAGGATGCACCACCTGGGAAAAAGGAGGAGCTAGGGAGGCACGCAGAGCAGCCCCACCCAGACCTTACTTTTACTGCAGACTGAGCAACAGGGCACTTGGGCAGGGCTGCCCTGTGTGGTGAGCGGGGGGGGGGGGGGTCTGGTTGAGATCACTGTTGTACCACAGACAGAGGGGCAGAAATACCAAAGTACTGTTGTGTGTGCTCATGCAAGCCTGCCTTGACCCTGCTCTGACTGGATAATTTAAGCAACCGTGCAAACCCCCAGAGCTGCCTGTAGAGTGAGTGGGGTGTGGCCAAGTGTGTAAGGAGCAATACTGCCTGGAAAGGGAGCAGAACTGGCAAAGTGCGGAGGTGTGCACACACAGGCAGGCTTACCCCAACAGGAGAGGGGAGGATGTGGTGGGGCCTTGAAATGCAATTTTGCAAAGCAACCCTGTCCAGATCCAGCTGGGATCATAAATGGTTAATTTGATAGAGTATTCCAAGAGCGCATGGAGGGGCCCTGCTTGCATCAGGCAACCCCATCCAAATTAGAAGGGCCAGCAAGGAAGCTAGCACACACCAGGCTACCCCCACCCAAACATTTCTCTCCAGGCCAGGTAATACAGAAATAAATAATTTGCTTGATACAGAATTCAAAGGTACAGTCATAGGGATGCTCAACAAACTTGAGAATACAATCAAGGAGCTCAGAGAACACTTAGACAGAAAGATACAAGGTATAAAAAAGAACCAATCAGATGAAAAATACAATGGCTGAAATGAAAAATACATTCAAAGGAACTGGTAGCAGATTAGTTAATACCGAAGCATGGGTTAGTGGTCTGGATGACAGAATATCGGAAATCACCCGATCAGAACAGCAAAATCAAAAAAGTATTTCAAATTAGGATAGTATAAAAGTTCTCTAGGATAACATGGAGCATCCTAACATTTGTATTTTAGGGATTCCAGAAGGACAAGAGAGAGAAGGACAAGAAAGAGTATTTGAAGAAGTAATATCTGAAAACTTTCCTAATCTAGGGAAGAAAACATACATCCAGGTCCAGGAAGCACAGAGAGTTCCAAAAAAAGATGAACCTAGAGAGACCCACACTAAGATATATTCTGATGAAAATGACAAAAGTTATGCTTCTCTCAAGAGACATAGGGTGGCAGAATGGATTAAAAATGACATACCAATATGCTGCTTATAAGAGATTCACATCAGATCGAAAGATACACACAAACCGAAAGTGAAGGGATGGAGAAATATTCTGTGCAAAAAGAAATGAAGATATAGCTGGAGTCAATACTCATATCAGACTAAATAGACTTCAAAGCAAATAATGTAAAAAGAAACAAAGAAGGACTACATAATTTTAAGGGGGTCAGTCCAAGAAGAGGATATAGCAATTGTAAGTTTCTACGCACCCAGCCAAGGACTACTTAAGTATATACATGAAGCAAATGTTAATGGACATAAAAGCAGAAACTAACAGTAATATTATAATAGTTGGGGACTTTAATACTTAAAAAAAAAAAAAAAAGAACTTCCAACAAACAAAGGCCCAGGACCAGATGGTTTTACAGGTGAATTCTACCAAACATTTAAAGAATAATTAGTAGCTTCTCAAGCTATTTCAAAACAATTGAAGAAGGAACACTTCCAAACTCATTCTGTGAGGCTAGCATTACCCTGATACCAAAATCAGACAAAGACACTACAAAGAATTACTGGCCAATATCCCCGATAATATAGATACCAAAATTTTCAACAAAATATTACCAAACCAAATTTAACAGTGCATTAAAAGGATTGTATACCACGACCAAGTGGGATTTATATCAGGGATTCCAGGGTGGTTCAACATTCATGAAACAATATAATTCATCACACCAACAAAACCAAGTAAAAAATCACATGATTATCTCAATAGATGCACAAAAACCATGACAATTTAACCCATTTATGATAAAACTGAATAAAGTGGGTGTAGAAACAACTTAGCCCAACTTAATAAACACTATTTATGACAAACCCACATTTAACATCATAGAGTAGTGAAAAGCTAAAAGCTTTTCTTCTAAGATCAGGCACAAGACAAGGATGTCCACTCTTGCTGTGATTATTTACATAGTACTGGAAGTCCTAGCCATAGCAACCAAACAAAAAAAAATAAAAGGCATCCAAATAGGCAAGGAAGTAGAACAGTCTATATTTGCAGATGACATAATACTATATATAGAAAATCCCAGAGAGTCTACCCAGAAATTAACAGAATAAAAATTTAGTGAGGTAGGAGGTTAAAAAATTAATATACAGAAATTTATCACATTCCTGTACAGCAATAATTAACAATCATAAGGATAAATGAAAATAATCCCATTTACAGTTGCATCAAGAAGAATAAAATACCTAAGAATAAACTTCAAGGAGGTGAAAGACCTGTGCTCTGAAAACTGTAAGACTCTGAAGAAAGAAATTGAAGAAGACACAAATGGAAGGATATACCATGCTTACGGATTGAAAGGATTAAAATTGTTAAAATGACCTTATTACCAAAAGCAAATTACAGATTCAATGCAAAATACCAATGTAATTATTCTCAGAACTAGAACAAATAATCCTAAAATTTACATGGAACCACACAAAACAATGAATAACCAAAGCAATCTTGAGGAACAAGAACAGAGTTAGAGATATGCTCCCCAATCTCAAACTACTACAAAGCTATAATAATAAAAACAGTATGGGACTGACCCAAAACCAGACATAGGTCAGTGGGACAACAGAGAGCTGATATGGTGAACTGATCTATAATAAAGGACGTAAGAAGATACACTGAAGTAATGACATTGTCCCCAAGTGGTGTTGGGTAAACGAGACAGATAACATGAAAAAAAAAAAAGGAAAGAAACTAGACTACTCTCAAATCATATACAAAAATAAACTCAATGTGTGTTAAGGACTTAAATGTAAGGCTTGGAATAAAACTCCTAGGAGAAAACATAGGACATAACACTTTGACATCAGTGTGTAACAACTTCTTGGGTATGTCCCCTCAAGCAAGGGAAAAGATAAGCGGAAATAAACAAATGGGACCACATCAAACTAAAAAGCTTCTGCACAGTGAAGGTAACCAAACAAAAGAGCAACCTATTGAATAAATGTATTTGCAAATGATATATCTGATGTGTTTAATACTTAAAATATATAAGAAACTCATACAATTCAATAACTAAAAATAAGCAACAGATTGAAACATGAGCAGAGGCCATGAATAGACATTTCTCCAGCTGAGGACAGACAGGTGGCCAACAGACTTATGGAAAGATGCTCCACATCGTTGTTCATTAGGAAAACGCAAATCAAAATGATGAGATAGCACCTTTCACGTCAGAATGGCTGTTTTCGAAAAGTCACCAGATACCGTGTTTGCAAGATGTGGAGAAAAGAGCGCCCTGCGCACTGTTGGCAGGACTGCAGACTGGTGTGGCCCCGTGGGAAACTGAATGGGGCTTTCTAAAAAAACTAAGGACTCATGTACCATATGACTCAGCAGTTCCACCTCTGAGTGAGTATCCAAAGAAAAAGAAAACACTAACTCGAAGACATATGCACACCTGTGTTCACTGCAGTATTATTTACAATAGCCGAGGTATGGAGGCAGCCTAAGTGTCCATTGATGGACGAATGGATATAGAAGATGCAGTGTGTACACAATGGACTGTTGTTATGCTAAATGAAGTCAGGTAGAGAAAGATAAGTCCCATATGGTTTCACTTATATATGGAATCTAAAAGAATGAAACAAAACAAAAACAGGCTCATAGAAACAGAGACCAGAATAGAGGGGTGGGAGGACAGGTGAAAAAGAGAAGGTGAATATAATCAATAATATTGTGATAAATTTATAGGGTGCCAGATGATTGTGATTACTCAAATTAGTGTGATGATCTCATTGTAAGGCATAAAAGTTTTTTTTTTTTGAAAGATTTTATTTATTTTTAGAGAGGGAGGGAGGGAGGGGGAGAGAGAGAGAGAGAGACAGACAGACAGACAGACAGACAGACAGACAGAAAGAAACATCACTGTGCGGTTGCTGGGAGACATGGCCTGCAACCCAGGCATGTGCCCTGACTGGGAATCGAAGCTGCGATGCCTGGTTCGCAGCCCACGCTCAATCCACTGAGCTACACCAGCCAGGGTGGCATAAAAGTTTTGAGTCACTATATTGTATACCTGAAACCAATAACCACTGTAAGATTGTATACCAACTTTACTTAAGTAAAAAAGTACATTAAAAAAAATCAATTCGAAACATATGCCCTGCTAGTAGGACATCAGAAGATTTCTGTATTTACATCACTTGGTGATTATTAGAAATTAGGAATATAGACTAATTTACCCTTTAGTACATTCCTGATTATGTGATTTTTTTTTTTTGTAGTATGAAAGTGCTAGATAGTGTTCTTAAACCTACTAGATGGTTTAAAAATTATAGTTGTGGCAGGGTAGTGAGTGTTAATATCTCATATAATTAGATTTATATGATCCTTGTTCCCCTGACAAACTTTATTTTTAATTTAGTGGGATATAAAATTACCTTTCAGTTAATTTTTTTTCTGGACACATTTTTAAATCTTACTTCACAGCATGAAAAGAATAGTGGTGTTTTTTCCTTCCCTTTGTACTCTGTGGGTTCTGTCTTAAGAGCTTTTAGTAGTCAGCTAGCATATTATCTAAGCCCCCGGGCTCCAACTGCTTGGGCACTGCATTTCATTTGTTAGTGAATGACTTCATTTTGTTTGAGGCCTGCATTATTCGGCATATCAGATTTAGTCCACGTGATACCTAGATTCCTTTTCTTTATTTGAAATTTTCTGGATCAGAATAAAAAAGAAAAGAAACTTTGTTTAATTTTTATACTTGACATTATCTGTTATAAAACATTTCAAGAGGCCCTGTCTGGTGTGGCTCAGTGGATTGAGCTCAGACTTCGAACCCAAGGGTCGCTCATTCGATTCCCAGTCAGGGCACATGCCTGGGTTGCAGGTCAGGTCCCCAGTGGGGGCCACGTGAGAGGCAACTACACATTGATATTTCTCTCCCTCTCTTTCTCCCTCCCTCCCCCTTTCTAAAAATAAATAAATAAAATCTTAAAAAAAATAAAATATTTCAAGAGAGTAAAGAAAATTCTTTAAAAAGCAATCTCAAGTCCTAAATACTTTATGATAGTGGTTTCTGCTAGTAGTAGGCCTTTGCACAAACATTAGCCTGTGTTGGCATTGAAAAAAGAAAAGCTATGAGTAATTGTGAAGGAAATTAGTAGTTTCTAATTTGTTTTTATATTAAATTTTCAAGTAAATAATGTGCCTGAATTTTGGAAGCTATATAATTAGTATGCTAAATTATAGGTTCTGTGTTTAGAATTAGAAAAAAATATTTTTATTTGTAAACAAAATGTAGTGCTAAGAGTTTGGTGAATGATGTCTGTTGGTCGACAAAAACAATTTAAATTGGACTTTATGTCAGTTAGATCCAAGAGTTAGAAGATTTAGTAAATATTAAGATAGATTGGTAAAAATGTACTATAGTCCTTAATCAGGTACTGTCTTATTATGTAGTGTAATTTTGCATGAAAAAAGCAGGTAACCATTATTTTTTTCAATGTTTTTTGCAGTTTGTATTTTAAAACATTACCAAATCTGGATTTGTTTATGAATGAGTTTACTTATAAATCTGATTAGTCAATAAATAAAAGTCTTATGCTTGATTTTTTACTCTTTGTTTTAAAAATATGTTATATTTAAAAAATAAAAGCAGGAAGTGGAAACTTACCAAATTAAATATATTTGAGCTAATCACAATAGGAACACATGTACCCCAGGTTCCAAGGTAAATGATTTATATTTAAACACAGGTTTGTGTGTGATTTTATTTCTTTGAACTGTACAACACAGAAATGTAGTAGGGATGTCTTAAAATAGACAGGGGACAGTGGCCAGAAATTGTTGACTACTATAGATGGTGAGGCTGTCTAGCTCTTGTGGTGATATAAGCCAGAAGTACATGCTAAGGGCGTTGATTTGCTCAAGGTCAGCATGTTCTAAATTCAGCTGCTTGAGTATGGTTTCTGTCAAGAACACATTAGGCTCTTGAATGCATAAAAGGTTTTAGCAGCCGAAGGTGCTGTATTTATGATGTGTGGTGGCAACATTCAGGTCATGAATATCTTTTTTTTTTCTTTTTTAAATATAAATTTTAGCCTGTGGCTCTGAGTCATTTTAGAACACAGAGGCAAGCAAGTGGGCTGTGAATTGAGCCCACTGTATAGCACTTGTATTCTTTGCTACGGCACTAAGTAATGTAGCATGAGTTGTTGAAGTAAACAGTGCTTTCAGTATTGCATGTAATAGCTGACAGAAAGGCCTGTAATTAATGGTAAACTGTTCAGGCTTATCAGTTTTTGTTTAGGGCATTCCCACCCCGTCATGCTTTATTAGATCCTTAATTTCCCAAGAGAATGTTCCTGGAATAAAATAAAGGGCCATAGAATGGCCCCCAAATAATAACTAATATTTTATATATGGTATTTTGTAATACTAGAAGACCATGTATATATACTGCATCATTTTTTTTCAAGTGATTTAATGTTTATTTCCTTCATTTCTCATGTTTCATCCCTATGAGTTAGGTACGACCATTGGTGGAATTCCAATTTAGT
Source organism: Tonatia bakeri (assembly GCA_004024845.1). NCBI lineage: Eukaryota > Metazoa > Chordata > Mammalia > Chiroptera > Phyllostomidae > Tonatia > Tonatia bakeri. The sequence goes on along the minus strand of PVIA01011538.1, from coordinate 5,395 downwards.
AAGTAGAAAACTGCAGCTTGTAGAAGCCAGACAGGTCCAAATTCACACTCACAATTTTTGTTGAGCCTTTTTCAGGTGTTTGTACCGTGCTAAGTGCTAGGGATACAGAGGTGATTAAAATATGATTTCAGCCCTGGCTGGTGTAGCTCAGTGGATTGAGCATGGGCCTGCAAACCAAAGGGTTGCCAGTTCAATTCCCAGACAGGGCACATGCCTGGGTTGCAGGCCATGTCCTCAGTGGGGCACATGTGAGAGGCAACCACACATTGATGTTTCTCTCCCTCCCTTTCTCCTTCTCCTCTCTCTAAAAATAAATAAATAAAATCTTAAAAAAATTTAAAAAATATGGTTTCATGATTTAATGGATGAGGTGTGTGTGAAGCACCATGGGTAGAGGGGGGCATTTAGCCTAATCTGAGGGTTTAGAGAAGACTTCTGGGGAGAGATGATTGCCTCCACAGTAGGGGAGGTAGGATTGACTAGTCTTAAAGGGTAGGTACTCTATCTCACTCATCCAGCCTTACCAAACAAAAGCTCAGTATTGGGCTGAAATTTCTAGCAATTTCTTCTCTGTGTCATAAATTGTTTTTGTTTGGGAACCTTTATTAGACAATTACAAGATTATCAACTGTGTTCAGCTTTAGCAGATGTTGTAATGGAAGGTTGTGAAAGTTTTTAATGAAGTGGTTTTCAATACCACACACTGTGGTCACAGATGCAGATTACTACATATCAGGCCTCCAAATAAAAATTTTGGCAGAGCTCTTAAAAGTTTTTTCAAAAACAGCTTTATTGAGATATAATTCATATACCATGGGTTTCTCATTTAATGTGTATAAGTCAGTGGCTTTTAGTGTGTTCACAGTTGTACTTGATCACCACAATCAATGTAAGAACATTTTCCTGACCCCTAAAACAACCCTGCTCCCCGATCATTTCCCGATCAGGTCACACGTCTGGGTTGTGGGCCGCGTTCCCAGTTGGGGGCATGTAAGAGGCAACTGATCAATGTTTCTCTCACACACCGATGTTTCCCTCTTTCTCCCTCCCTTCTCCTCTCTCTAAAAAATAAAAAAATGAATAAAGTCTTAACAAAAGTATTTAGCGCCCATGAGTGCAAAAGTATTATGCTGGGTGCTAGTTGTACATTGAAGAGCAGTAATACAGACCTGGCACCATGGTGCTTACAGTCTAATGGGTAGACAACCCAGGAAGTAAAGCACTCTGATTGAAAAGAACGGGGAGAGACTATCGGAATGAACTTACTTTTTGGTTTTTTTTTTTCACTTTTTACTTTGAAATAATTTTAGATGTACAAAAACAGTTGTAAAAATAGTGTGAATTCCTGTATACCTGTCACTTAGATTCTCTAAATGTTTCAAATTTAAACATTTTACCACCCTGTTCTTTCTCTGTGTGAACACACACACACACACACACATACATACAATATTTGAGGGTAAGTTCCAGAGTGAAACCCCTTTACCTCTATACTCCAGTACCTCTAATACTTCCATGTATAGAAGAATACTTCCGTGTATCTTTCCTGAGCAGCATCATCAGTTAAAATCAATTTAATGTTAGTGGTGTTTTAAAAAGATTCTATTTATTTATTTTTACGGAAAAGGGGAGGGAGGGAGGAAAAGAGGGAGAGAGACATCATTGTTTGGCTGCCTTTTGCCCGTCCCCAGCTGGGGACCTGGGCTGCAACCCAGGCATGTGCCCTGATGGGGAATCAAACCAGTGACCTTCCTGTTTACAAGCTGGTGCTCAGTCCACTGAGCCATGCCAGCCAGAGCTAATGTTGTTGATGTGATGAACTGTTTGAACTATTCAAAATACTATTTAAGTTGGTGAAATTAAAGTCAGTTTAATAATAGTAGTCTATTTAAGACTTTATTCAGATTTTTCCATTTGTCTCACTAATGAGTTTTTTCTGGCCCTGCATTGTTCACCACGCGTGTCTCTTTAGTGCAGACACACATTGAATTATTTGCCATAGGTGTCTCTTTAATTCCTTAGTTCTTTCTTTGCCTTTAATGATATTGACACTTTTGGCCAGTTATTTTGTAGAATGTTCCTCAATGTGCATTTGTTTGCTATTTTAAGGTTATGTGTTTTTGGAATAACTTCACAGAAGTGATGTTGTGTTCTCACATGTTGGGAGGTGTCTGATGTTAATTTGTCCTGTTACTGGTAATGTTAACTTTGACCACTTGGTTGAGATGGTGACTGCCGTACTTTTCCACTGTAAGGTTTAATTTTTCTTTGTAATTATTAAGTATTGGTGGAGAGATATTTAGAAACTCTTTTTGTATATAGTTTCTCAACTTATTTTCAGTGATCAAGTTCAGTATCCATTCATGAACATAACCCTTAAACAGTTATAAGTGTGGGGTTGGGAAATGATGATTTTCTAATTTTATTATTCCTTTATAAGGAAGAGCTTTCCTTCACTTTTATTTTATTTTTTGTTCATTTGTTAGTTTCTCTGTATGAACTCATAGATTCATAATCAGTGGATTATAATCTGTTATTTGTCATTATTTTGCTGCATAATTGTCCTAAACCATCCAGTAAGAGCCTCTTTAAGCTTGCTGCTGTGTCTCCCTTTCACTTGGCCCTATCCTCCCTCGAGTGCCTGCTTTCTGGCACTGTGTGGTGTTCCAGGCGTCATTTGTACTGTTTCTGCCTGGAATTGGCCATTTCTCTGTGGAGCTGTGGCTCCTTGTGTTGGAGAATACTATTTAGAAAACAAGATCTGGATATGATCCAGATGTGCTCATTAGTAGTAGGGCGTTACTACTTTTATGCCCTTTGAATGGGAATGTTAGAAAATGTGTGTGTTTGTGTGAATGTGTGTAGTTCTGTATCTATCTGTTTATATAGTAAAATCATGAATTCGTACTGACTTGTCCAATTCTAACACCTAAGCATTCACTCTACCCTTTTTCCTGTATTTGTAATCCCTTCTCTGACACCAAGAAATTTGGCTCTCATTATCCACAATATGTTACTCATTTGCTCAATTCTAGAATACATTTAAAGTAGTTTTGGAATTGCTAGCCAATACCACTGCTAATTTGCCAACCAGGGTACATTTATTTATAGCTCTTTTAGTCTTTTAGCCTTAGACTTGGAGCATGTGGTCAAAATACTGTGTATCAGAGTTACTTAAGTAGGTCCCTCCCCAAGTCTCCTCTGGTCCACCTCCAGTGTGATTATGTTACTTATTTGAAATATAATTAAGTTCATTTATTTGTAATTCATTTTGGGTCCCCCATGTACTGTTTTGTTTATTTATTGGACCATATGAAATATTAACATGGGTCTAAAAATCAGATCTATTCCAAAAGGTTATCTCAGCAGTGTCAAATGTCCTACCCTGCCATTCCTTCCCAACCCATTTCAGTAACCAGTATTACTAGTTTCTGTTTCTGTGTGTGTGTGTGTGTGTGTGTGTGTGTGTGTTTGGTGAGGGGTACAAATGAGCAGATCATTGTCTATTTTTCCAATCCTCTTTCTTCCAGGAAAGATAACATATCATGGACACCCATTTGCACTTCGCTGTTTTCCCTTTAGAGTGTTTCCTGGAAATAGCTTCATGCCATTCGTAGAGGTAGTTCTCATTCTCTTTTATCGCTGAATTGTACTTCATTGTGTGGGTTGCCATTGGTTATTCAGCCACTTCCCTAATTGTTGATACAGTGTTTATCAGTGTTTACAAACAATTGCAGAGAATGAGTTTATGTAATACTGGAGTCACCAGAAGAAGCTAGAAGAGGCCAGAAAAGATCCTCCCTTGAGAAGGAGCATGGCCTCACCACACCCCAACTTCTAGCCTCCACGGCTATGAAAATAAATGTCTGTTGTTTAGGCCACCCCCTCACAAAAAAGGAATAACTTTATGCACACGTATTTTTACACTTTTGGAATTTTATTTTTAAGGTAAAATTCCAGAAGTACAATTACTTAATGAAAAGGTACATGAATATGTAGTTTTATTAAATACTGCCAAATTCCTTTCAGTAAGGACTTTTCCAATTTCCATTGCTGCATACAATATATGATAGTGCCTATTTCTCTGTAGCCTTACCAACAGTGTATGTAGTCATTTTTTAAATATTTTGCCAATTAATTGGTATTCCTATGTAGTTTTAATTAGCATGCCCCTTGTTATGAATGAAGTTAAACATCTTATGTTTAAGGGTCATTTAAAACGTGTGTGGGCGGTGTGTGTGTGAATTACCTGTTTATGTCCTTTGCTCATTTCTCTGTCAAGAGTTTGGTCCTTTTGCCCTGGCCGGTGTGGCTCGGTTGGTTGGAGCATCCTCCTGGAACTGAAAGCTTGTCGGTTTGATTCCTGGTCAGGGCACATAGCTAGGTTGCAGGTTTGATCCCCGGTCTGGATGCATATGATCCCTGGTCCAGATGCACATGGTAGGTAGCCAGTCAGTGCTTCTCTTTCATATCAATGTTTCTCTTCCTTTCTATCTAAAAGCAATGAAAAAAAAAGTCCTCTGGTAAGGATTAAAAAAAGAAGAGTTTGGTCCTCTGTCTCTCAATTTTTAAGATTTCTTTATATATAAGGAGTATTAGCCATATATATAGCATTTTTTTTTCATTTTGTCAGTCATCTTTTTTCAGTGTTTTTTTTTTTGCCTTGTAAATTTTTTCATGCTGTGTGGTCAATTTTATCAGTCTTTATAACCTCTGGATTTTAAGTCATAGTTAGAATCCTTTCCCCATACTGAGTTTAAAGAGGCATTTGCACTGTTTTCTTCCAGTACTTACTGAATTACATTTTTATCGTTTGGGTCTCTAATCCATTTTGAGTTCATTTTTGTAATTGGTGTGAAGTGTTGCTATAATGTTCTTTTTCTAAATAGCTAATCACTTGTAGGAACCTGCTTTGGATTGGATGTGCAGAAAACAGCTATAAGGATATGATATATTAAACTAAGACCTGAAGGAAGCCCGTCATCCAGGGTGGGTGGGATGAGAGCCCTAGGCAAAGGAAGAGCTCGTGTGAAGGCTCTGAAATTGGAAAGAGCTTGGTAAAATGAAAGCCTGCCAAGGAGACTTAGGCGTCACGGAGCAGGTGGAGTAGAGGTGTGACTTGAGGTTGGAAGGTAGCTAGAATATGGTTGGTTTGTATCGCTCTGGCTGCTGTTGGGAGGATAAGAGAACAGGAGTGAAAGCAGGAGCAGGAAAACCACCAGGAAGGGGGTGCTACAGTAATCCACAGAGAAGAGGTGGAATGAAGCGGATGGATTTGAGATACATTTTGGTATTAATGCTGTTATTTTGGTTTTTACTAGAATTAAACATGTTTTTTTTTTCTGAAGAGGTAGATACTTTGTTATGGTTGATGATATTTGTTGACTTAAATTGT
>PVIA01011537.1:0-43750 GCA_004024845.1 Tonatia bakeri | reverse complement strand
GAGTTCATCATCACCAAGCCCTTACTATATGAAATGTTAAAGGGACTTACCTAAGAAAAAGAAGATTAAAAATATGAACAGTAAAAAAAAAAGTCATCAAATGGAGGGTTAGCAACAGGGAAGTAGGAGGAGGAAGGAAGGGGGAAAAGATATAGAGAGTAAGTAGCATAGACAGTAGGTAGAAAATAGACAGGGGAAGGGTAGGAATAGTATGGGACATGTAGACACTAGAGAACTTATGACACATGGACATGAACTAAAGAGGGGAATGAGGGTGGGAGGGGATGGTCAGGGTGGTGGGGAGTGAGGGGGGAAATGGGCCAACTGTAGTTGCATAATCAATAAAATAAAGAATAAAAAAAGAATAAAGTAGGAGGGATCACAATACTTGGTATCAAACTATACTACAAGGCCATTCTAATCAAAACACTCTGGTACTAACATAAGAATAGACACATAGATCAATGGAACAGAATAGAGAGCTCAGAAATAAATCCATGTCTTTACAATCAATTAATATTTGACAAAGGGCACATAAGCATACAATGGAGTAAAAATAGCCTCTTTGATAAATGGTGTTGGGAGAAATGGACTAGTACATGCAAGAAAATGAAACTGGCCAACCAACTTATACCTACACCAGAATAAATTCAAAATGGATAAAAGACTTAAATATAAATCATGACACCATAAAAGTCTTAGAGGAAAACATAGGCAGTAAAATTTCAGATATCTTATGTAACAGTACTTTTGCCAATATCTCCTAGGGTAAGAGAAATCATGGAAAAAATTAACAAATGGGGCTACATCAAATTAAAAGGTTTCTGCACAGCTAAAGACAACGTCAGCAAAATGAAAAGGAAACTCATTCTTCAATGATACATTGAGCAAAGGTTTGATCTCCAAAATATATAAAGAACTCAACACCAGGAAAGCTAACAATCCAAATAAAAAAAAAATGGGCAAAGAGCCTGAATAGACACTTCTACAAGGAGGACATACAGATGGCCCACAGACAAATGAAAAGATGCTCAGAATCACTAGCCATCAGAGAGATGTAAATTAAAACCACAATGAGATATCACCTCATTCCTGTCAGAATGGCTATCATTAATAAATCAACAAACAAGTGCTGGTGAGGATGTGGACAAAAGGGAACCTTAGTGCACTATTGGTGGCAATGCAGACTGGTGCAGCACTATGGAAAATAGTATGGAATTTCCTCAAAAAACTAAAAATGGAACTGCCGTTTGACCCTGTGATTCCATTGCTGGGGATATACCCTAAGAATCCCAAATCATCAATTCAAAATTACTTATGCACCCGTATGTTCATAGCAGCATTATTCACAATAGCCAAGTGTTGGAAACAGCCTAAGTACCCATCGGTGGATGAGTGGATAAAAAAAAAAATGTGGTACATTTACACAATGGAATTCTACCCAGCAGAAATAAAGGAGGAACTCCTAATTTTTGTGACAGCTTGGATGGAACTGGAGAATATTATGCTAAGTGAAATAAGCCAGTTGGTGAAAGACAAATACCATATGATCTTACCTATAAGAGGAAATTAATGAACAGAATATATTATCAAACAAAATAGAACCATAGGCATGGAAACATGGAACAGACTGACAGTGACCAGAGGAGAGGGGTAGAGGGGATAATGGTGGAAAGAATGGGAAGGGCCTAGTTAAAGAGGATGTATGAAGGACACATGGGCATGGACAACAGTGTGGAAATCGATTGTGGGAGTGGTGGGTAGGATGGGCAGAGGAGGGCAAAGGGGAAAGAATTTGGGCAACTGTAATAGAAAAACAATTAAAAATCTTTAAAAAATTTTTAAAAATAAAATCAAGGTAGCTATATAGTTAAAGGTTAAATTTATCTTTGAAAAATAGGATTCAAAGGTATATGTACATGGGGTTATTTCTATTTTATAAACTGCACATAGTACAAAAGACTATTAAAAATACTCTAAAATATTCAAAAAAGAAGAGGAAGAGACCCTAGAACACATGTGATCTCTCTCTTCCCACCCCCAGGCCCCTGGACACACGCAGAGGAAAAGCCATGTTAGGACAAAATGGAAAAGCTGCTGTCTGTGAGCCAGGAAGAGTCCACACCCAGAAACCATCTCTGCTAGGACCTTGATCTCAGATTCCACACTCTAGGACTGTGAGAAAGACATATCTGTTAAGTCCCTCCCCACAAAGTAATGAAAGAAAGCAAGAGCATAGACTAAAGCAACAAGGGTATCAGAGAGGCTCCCATGTTGAAGATGTGCACATGTGGAGCTCAAGGGTGCAATTAGTGTTTCCAGTAACACCAAATCACATGCGGAGAGAGTCACTGTGTTTTCGGTTCTCTATCAGTTCTTCTATAACTACGTGTTATCTGTATGTGACTAACTTATGTTTACTCTCTACCACTCAATGTCTTCCCCCTCTAACACAATCCTTGAAGGCATGAATATTTGTCTGTTTTATTCATACAGGGCATGTCCTGTGTGCTTAGGAATACCTGGCACTTAGAGGGATCTCAATAAACACTTGTTAAATGTAATGGAATGAAACAGAAAGTTTCATCCGGGAACCAATAAGTCTTTAACACACTTCTAAAACCTGCTAATCTTCCTATCAAATGAAAAAAAAAAAAAAAAAGAGGTATTCTCAGGTTTAGAATTTTCCGCAACAAGAACTGACTTCCCTTGCTTGGGTTTTGCTGTATCTATTATGGTCACAGGGCCATTCCTGAACATTCCAGTGCTCCTCTCCTTCCAGGTTGGTGGTATCATTGCACCCTAGCCCTCTTTGAACATAGGCAGGCCGACTTGCTTTAGCCAATGAGATATGACCAGAGGTGACAGGTGTCACTCCCAGACAAGTCTGTAAGAGTCAGTGTGTAGTTTAAGAAGCACCTTCCTTGCTTCAAGGATGGTGGGAGTAGGTGCCAGACTGTGGCCCAGAGTGACTGTGAGAAGCGGAGTCCCCTTGCGGACTGGCTTTGTGTATGTGTATCATGTGAGGGAAACCAAATCAGCTTGTTGTCACAATGCAACCCAGCCTGCCCTGTCTGACAACAATTCAGTAAAGAATGGGAATTGACAGCGGAAAGGCAGATGGATTGTGGGGCAAGTGGAGGACACCATGACTCAGAAACAGGAGTCCTGGGCTCCAGTTCCTGTCATGGGCATGACATGTAGGGCTGTCCTATGTCTTCAGATGCCCCAGGAGGGTTCTAGCCAACATAGAAACTCAGGGAAGAGAAAAGATGAAATCCAGGGTGCCTCCCATCAAAGGACAGAGCTGAGAATGGAAGGATGGATAGGATTTCTAAGGACTGGGACCCTGGCACAGCCATATAACCCCTCTGAGTGTCTAAAGCAAATCCGTACCAATAATAGATGCCTAGTAAAGTCTGGTGTATAAATAATGTGATTTTCAGCAAGAAACCTAATCATAAGCATTTTGGATTGTGAACAAACCTGGGCTCAAAACCAGCTACACAATAAACTACATGAGTGACCTTGAACAAGTCCCTCAAGCAATCTGAGATTCACCTTCCTCATCTCAAAAGTGCAGATGAGACTAACATCTAATCATAATATTGGCGAGAGTTAAATGAAGTAACACATGCAAAGTCCTTCACTTAATGCTAGCACATAGCAAACACCAGATAAGGGTGAGAAAGGCAGGCTCTGGAGCCAGGCGTGAGTTTCAGTCCCAATCTGGTAGTTACCGACAACATGACACAGGCCAGTTATTTCTTCTTTAAAGTCCCTTAGTGCCTAAATGGAAACAATGCCATCTAATTTGCAGTCTGGCTGTGGGCATTTAAAGCACCTAGCACAGTGCCAGGACCCTCCCTCCTTCACACATTCCAGGCGAATTCCAGGGGAGTTCAGGCTCAGAAACAGAATCCTGCAACGCGTACCAGGGTTCTTTTTCCAGTTCCCACTTCTCCAAAGTAGTCATGCAGGGGTTGTAAGGGGGGATAATGGGTTAATGTGTTGCCTCTCCTGGTGTCAGATTCAGAGTAGAACACCATGACCCTTGAGCAGATCTCTAATGGCTTTGCTGGGGCTCTATCAGGAGGCCAGTGTGGCAGGGTGGACTACTTAATGGTGATCCATGTCTCAGGGCCATCAAAATGAGACCAGCCATGACCCTTACTTCTTTGTGCTGACCTTCAGTGCAGCCATCCTAGAGATGCTGGCGCTGTCACCCAGACAGAGACCTCAGGGCTCGAGAATGAAGAATGGGCATGGGAGACTCTCAGGACTTAAGAACGTACTCTTTGCTTTTCTCTTGCTAAGAGAACATTCACAAGCTGATAGCAGTTTGATATTCAGATGTTCTCAAAGGTGCTCTATTTTCTATTAACATTAATTGAGTACCTACTATATAGCTATGCTTGGGACTTCCCCAAATGCCATTTTATTCAGCCCTTCCAGAGACCCTGTGAGTTATACAGCATTAACCTCATTTTCCAAAGCACTGAGTTTTGTAAATAATAGTTAAGTTGCCTCCAAACTATGGGGAAGATAATGTGTATTCTCATCCACACTCAAAATCCAGTTCCCCTTTTGTCTTGCTACCTTGCCTTTCTTGATGGTGCAGCAAGTAAAGAAAACCTGAAAGGATGATAAACTCAATGTCTAACAAAAGCATGGTGGAGGTGCCTGGGGGCTCTTACTGGTGGGATTTTGGCCACTCTCTGTGCTCAGTGAGGGGAGGCACCATGAACAGAACCCTTCAGTAATTCTGCCCAGACTCACCATCTAAGGGATTCGAAAGCTGCTCAGCAAGACTGAACCATCTCAGCATAAGAGCTCCTCTCCAAGAAAGAAAATATCTGTTGCATCTTAGAAAATTATTATCGAGCCCTAAAGCCCAACCCTACAATTTCAAAGGAAATCAGCAGTTTCCCTGTAGCACTGGGTAGACCACAGAGCAAGGGCTTGGCCCAGGCCTGGGTCACAACAGATCCTGTGGAGGCTGAGTGGGATAGCCCTTGTCTGTCACTCTGCCCTCCATCTGAGCAGTTCAAAGGAGGGGGGTCCCTAAACACCCAAATAGTTGGGATGCAGTCACTGTTCAGTCTTAGTCTGATAGTGCCGGTCCCCCCCCTCTTCAGCCCAGTTCTGTGCCTGGTTCTGGCCCCTGGAAGCTCTCCTGAAAGGTTGCAACTGCCTCCCTTGCTCCCCTCCAGGCCTCCTCTTCTCCCACTCTCCCTTGAAAAATTGCAGGTGAAGAGCCAAGCAATGTGAGGAATGTTTGAAGAATGAACCTGGAGCCATTTGAACTGTGAAAGAAAAGATTCAGGGGCATAATGTTACTCTCAACTTAACTCTGACAGAGGGACAGACCAACTCTGGGGACCTGGGAGGTAGGGCCAGCACTCATGGCCAAGCTTCAGGGACATGATGGAGGATGTGCTCCATTGCACTTGGCTTTTCTTCCAGCTGTAAAGATCCCCCTGTGCAGGAATAGTAAGGGTTTCATACTAAATGCAGCAGCTTGGAAGGCGGTGATAGGGAGGACTGATTGAAGTCACATCAGCATTTGAAGCGAAGGAGCACCATGACCCATTCAAAAGGGTAGGGAAGGTGAGGGGACTTGTGCCATGAACTTGTTACTTCTGGCCTGGGATTATTCTTTGCACTGAAGGGGTCTCAGAAATGGTGTGTGAAGGGGAATAGAATTGCCTTGTGCTGAGCTGCATGTACCCCATTGTTCCAGGAGATCTTCTAATGCAAACTGCCAAGCTTCTGAGACGTCCCTCTTGCAGGTGTGTTCCAGGAACAAACCAGGAGCCTGCAGGGCATCAAGTTACACATTCCATGTGTGTGCACAAATGTGCTGTCATCCATCTAGAGAGAACCATTCACATGCTGCCTGATAGAATCTGAATGCAATATATTAATGGCTGTTGATTTCAGGTATGCAGAGTACAGAGCGCCTTTAGACAAAGCCAGTACAATAGAAGATGGAAACCAGAACAGGGACTTGAGCGTCTGACTGACCTATTTTTGAGTCCCAGCTTTGCCATTTCCTCTGAGGTGTTCCCTCTGTCACCCTCAAGAGTCTCATCTATAAATAGGGCCCAGTGAGAAAACCTACCTTACAGGTTCATGTGGGGATTGGAGAAGGTAACACAGGTAGATTGCTTTTCCCAGATCCTGCCTGATGTGTTTAGCAAATGGTCCCTATTCTAATTAATAAAGTTTTAATAAAATGCAGCACCCTGGGAGCCATGGGGAGTGAAAGGGTGGTAAGAATTTGTGATCAACCTGTTGAAGTGTCCATGGAACTGACTCCCTTCTGAAGAGCTTAAAATCACCTGTTGTATGAAGCCATTGGAACATCTTCCTATGGATGTGCTTACTACACTGTTTTGCTGAACCACACCTATCTTCAGAGGGGAAGGCAGCACAGCCATCTTCTGATTACCTGCTATGGATCAGGCACTCACTCCCAGCCTCTCAGTAATCCTCTCCTGGGGCTTAGCTGAAATGGATGTGCTATCATCTCCATTTTACTGGCAAGGCACAGCAGTTTCCCTGAGGTTCCAGAGCTGGAAAGTGGCACACCAGGGATTTGAACCTAAATCACTTTCTTCATCTAAATCACTTTCCATTTCCCACAGCTGCATCTAGAGAGAGGCAGGGTACCCCTCAGTCTAGGCCATGCCCCAGAACCACTCAGAATTCTAATCCAGGACTCAACTCTCCTAGGTTTTCCTTTGGTTTCCCCGCTAGTCTAAGTCCCAAAGAAGACGCTGGATGGAGACTATCCCCTTCTTCCAATTGGCAGGTTTGCTGGCTGAATAACAGAGCTGCTGGGAGTGAGTGAGTGGGGAAGGCACCTTTGAAGTCTTCATGCTGAGCTGCAGAAAGTTCTTGTTGTCTTATGCAGAGAGCAGTTGAAGATATCAAAGGGAAGATGGGATGTTAAATTTTGAGTGATCAATGTTTAATAGTCGGGAGTTGTAAGCTGTCAAGAGTGATGCTCTGGGAAGAATTCTGCATGAATTGCAGGGTTTCTGATGCAATAACTGGGAGGACCAGCCCTCAAGTCACTGTGTGTGAGTGGAAAAACTACATGGAGCTCTGGTCTGGGTCCCAAACCCCACCAACCAGCGAGAGACCTGCTTTGGGGGCTTAACCAGAGCAGGGGCATGGTTAAGAAAGAAAGTGAGAATATGGCCTCCATCTGCCCTGGAAGCAATCCTTCATGCACTGGTTCATTTATTCAGCAGGTGCTTTACATATAAAGAAGTATAAGTAGAGGGTAGGGTCCACATTGCTAAAAGAACCTAAGGATCTAGCACTTGCTAGGAAACACCTATTTAATTTTTCACCAAAACTTCTTTGGAAAAAGTCAGCCTTGCCAGGTGGAACTGAGGGAAGAGGTAGATGGCACCTCTGTGTTAAGCCCAGAGGCAATATAGCTTCAAGGGACATGGTGATACTGGTGTGGAGGTGGACCCTCTTGCTACAGGTAAGGACTAGAGCTGTAGAGCTAGTTTCCCTCTCCCTCCTGGATATATTTTAACATCCAGTGGTCTCTGACATATACTCAGATCACTCAGAAAAGAGGAGAGAGGCCAAATCTCCTTATCTTGTGACCACCAGCCCCAACAGATAAAGAATAAGTCTTCCCAGGGCCATGAGAACTGCACTGTACCTACCCTTGTTGACTGTGACCACAGCAAACAACACAGGAACTCTGGTTCTGTGTCTCCTGGAGCTCATGCATTCTCAGGGAGGTCCAGAGCCTGTGCATGGGAGGAGCACTCCCTAAAAGCTTTTATGGCTGCAGAGCAAGAGACAAGCTGGGGTATCCCCGCCAGCAGACCTCTTTTGTTCCCAAATTTAGGTCCCATGAGAGGATCAGGAGAGGCTTAGCATGGGTTCCAGGAGGTCCACCTGAGCTCATGGACAGTGGGGGATCACCCAACATGAGGGCAAACCTGTAGCACCAGCCACCTGCCTCAAGGAGTGGTCCCTGGACCACCCATGGGTGCCTGCCATCTCATCACCAAAACACAATTTCATTGCTTTTGGGGGACAAAAGATTTTATTTACTTCTTTTCAAAAGCTTTGAAATTCTTCCTGGATATCAAGTAACTGCTGCAAAAACATCCTGATGAGTAACATGGAGTGAAAGAGAACTAAGTGGGGCTACTCACCCTGGGCTATGCACTGGAGAAGGAAGGGCAAATCACATCTGCAGGGAGGTGGGGCTCCAGGCCACAGGAGGCCCCTCCAGAGGGGGACACAGCTTTCCAGGAGGAGGATCAGGGTCTTCTGGACCTTGCCAGGAGATGGGTACATGCTGCCTGCATTCCAGCCTTGTCCAGAGGAGAAATGAAGAGGGGTCCCAGTAGATGCACCTGTCAGGCAATGATGGCTATGAGGGGCCCTGGGGCAGAGACAGGGGTCATGTGATGGGCAGTTAGGATGCCTCGATGTAATGTAGAATTCTGTAAGAATTTGTGAGGGAGACTCCACTAGCTGCCTGAATGGTATCTAGTCCATCTTTCTTTCTTGCAAATAGAGCCCCTGAATTTATTCAAATCAGCTAAAATCCCACATTTTTCAGGCTCCCTTTCAACCAGGGGGGACCTTATGACAGACCTGGCTGAGAGCAGCAGACATCTGAAAGGGTTGTTTGGAAAGCTTTCTTTCCTCTTGTCCTATACCCCTTGTCATTTCCTTGACCTCCAGCCACATAGATGTAACCCCACACAGCAAAGATTGTGGACAGAAGGAAGAAGCCAAGACCTGGATGGCTTAATGCAGCCATCACACCATTGTTGGCCTGTCTCTCTGTAGACAAATCATTTATTGAAAAAAATAAATCACTAACACTGACTGGTGTGGCTCAGTTGGTTAGAGCATCATTCCACAAAGCAGAAGGTTGCCAGTTTGATTCCCTGTCAGGGTACATGCCTGGGTTACAGGTTAGTCCCTGGTCAGGGCACATATAAGAAGTAATGGATCAATGTTTGTCACATCAGTTTCTCTCCTCTCTTTCTATCTTTCTTCCATTCTCTCTGTAAATAAATAAATAAAATATTTTTAAAAATAAAAAATTTCAAAAAATATATCACTATATGGTTAAACAGGTGTTTTTGGATTCTGTATGACAGACAGTCCAAAGGTAAACCTTATACCGATTGGCAGTTGCAGCAATGTATAGACTTGGCTAGTCTCCTCTCCCCTCTTGAAGCTCGACTTCCTCTCCTTATCCCCTCTTCAGCAGCCATGGACCACCCCCAGTCTCAACTCCCATCTCTGCAAGCTTAGGGTCATCAGGCCATCCCATTCCTATCCCATCTGAGACCTTTGGCCACAATACTCTGCCCCACACCCTACACATTTTTCCCTGCTGAGGTCCTGTCTCTTCAGGCTGAACCAGGGTCTTAGATTCATGAATTCCCTAATATAAGGTAACAGCCACACACTTTGTCTCAAAGTGAGGAATTTCAACATGGGACTTTCCAATTTATAACATTCAGGGCAAACCAGGATGACTTGGTCACCAAGATGTCAGCGCTACATAGGAACTTGGGGAGCTGGTCCACTGGTTTTACATGTGGACTTTTCATAGCAGAACTATTTAGAAGGCAAAATCTTAGGTGCAACCCCAATATGTAAAACTTTCCCCAGTGATACTGCTCTGGGAAAGCCCTGGGGATTCCACTGAGCATTGTTGGAAAGCACTATGGCCTGGAGGGGAAGTGACTTGTCCAGTCACCCAGCAAGCTGAGGGCAGAGGAAGGAGTGGCAGCTGGGGTCTAGGTTCTCATCTCTCCAAAACCAAAACTCAGAGACTGAACCATCCCTGTCCTTCTCGCTTCTTGCACTGTCCCCTCCTCTCCTGTCCCCCACAAATTCCTCTTCATTCACCCACCCAAATCATCTCCTCAAAGATGGCTCTAATAATGTGTCTCTCCCATTTAAAGCACTTTTGCTGTTCTGGTGGGTAGCTCAGTTGGTTAGAGCATAGGTCCTACAGGCCAAGTTTGCAGGTTTGATTCCCAGTCAGGGCACACACAACAATCAACCAATGAATGCATAAATAAGTGGAAAAAGAAATTGCCTCTCTCTCTCTCTCAAATAAATAAACAAACAAACAAACAAATAAAATGTGAACACTTTTCCTGACCCACCTTCAGTTGACATTCAAGGCCCTTGCCTTCTGCCTCCCACCTCATCTTCAGGTTCATCTTTTACCACTTCTACCCTCTGGACACTTTGCCTTCCCTTGTTCCACCCTGAAGCTTTCCTCTTCCCAGCCCACAGGGTATATGCCCCTTCATGATCCTGAGCCTATGCACAGACTATTTCTCTGACCCTCTCTTGTGTACCCTTGCCCTGGTCAGTCTGAAAATCCCTACCCCTCCTGGCCTCTTATTCATGGCCCAGCTCATATGCCACCTCATCTATTGAGACTTCCCTGACTGCCTCCTTTTTAGTCCACAGTGCTTGGAGGTCACATTTGGTATCGTGGCGCTGAGCCCACTGCCTGTTCCTGTATGTTTGCTTACCTGGTATGAGCACCAGACTCTAGTTCTTGAGGGGTCATCATTATGTCCCCAGTCCGTTGTCTGCATGACTATGTCTGCACATGGTTGGCTTGCAGTCCGTTTGTTGAATGAATGAATGAATGAACAAATGACTAAGTTTCATCCAAGCAGAGCATGCATTATTTTGATTAAATAATAGTGGTACACACTCACCCTGTTTTCCCCTCACTAACTGCAGCCTGATTTCCTTCTGGAATTTGCCTCTTCCCCATTGTGTGCTGTCTTGGTAAAGGGGAATTCTAGGCTTCTGCTTCCCATTATAAAAGCCAGCTCCATGTGTCTCCTGGTCTACCCCAGAAAGCAGGTACATGTCCTGACCTCTCTTCTGGGACTTTGCATCTGGAGTAAGGGACATAGAGTATTAGGCAGGCTTACTGGTTGCTGGCAACAGAACCCAACTCAGTCAGATTGAAGCAAGAAGGAGGGACGGGTATTCAAAAGGAAATAAGATAGCCCATAGGCTCGCTAGGGAGCAGACACAGAAATAGGTAGAGTTCAGGCCACAGCTGACCACAGCCAGATTGACTTCATAAAGCCAGCCCAGTGAAGACACCGCTGCACCACCAAGCACAGGGTGCCACAGCTCACCCCAGGCACTGAGCACAGGCACTGCCTTTCCAAGCAGCTGTGCCTCTAGAAGTGGAATTTGTTGCTGCAATTATTTCACCAATCTCCTGCACAGATATACCCTTCCTGTTTCATGGCCTTGCTATGGACTTGCTTGTTCCTGGCTCACTGTATGAAAGAGGGGCTTTGGCAGTTGACGAACCTGGGTATGTGCCTGTCCCCTAGCTGCAAGGAATGCTGGTTCTGCTCAGATCCACAGCTTTTGTTCCACTGTGGGAGGCTGATTTTGCTGAGTCCCCTAAGACATTTAGTATAGGAACTATCACAATCCTAGGAAGGTGGGAGTCATCAGATGATGAACAAATGAAAAGAATGGCAAAAGCCACTGGACCCAGAGATAGAGGAGATGTTGGAGATCCAGTCTCAATCATAGTGGCATGTGGACCAGATGTTTCCCAATACCAGATGGTGACTGTGGTTCAAAATCCTCTCCCTTGGGAGAGGCCTGAGCCCCCACCCCTCCCTGAGTCTGCTTCTCTGGGCTCCTGTCACTTCTGTGAGCTCCCGACATCCTGCCAATAAATTCCTTTTTGCTTAAGTTAACCAGTGTTAGTGTCTGCTGGCTGCAGCCAAGCAACGCTAAGTGAAACCACATGTAAACACAACTCTATGCAGCTTGTAAAACACCAAGGCAGTCTTGATAAGGCCCCAGGCCTCAACACCCCCCTCTCCAACATTCTTCCTGGAGGGAAGCACTGTATGAGCTGGACGTGTATATCCCAGAGCTTACTGGTCATGCTTCCATACATAGGTCACCCTAGTAAATATTCCCTGGAAATAATATTGTATTTCATTGTGCTTAACATGCCTCTAATTGTAAGATATGCCATTTTTATGTGCTACTAAGCAGGAAGAAAAGTTGCAAATGAAACCATGACCCAATGTTAAGATCTATTAATTGTATAGTATATCTCTATTGCAAGTTTAAGATGTGAACAGAAGGGGTTTTAGAATAGATGAAATATGATCATAGCAACAACTAGTTTTATTTAGCTCTTGCCATGGGCCGGGCACTCTCACAAGTACTTTGCTCTTCTTAACTCAGTAATCACTTACTCCACTCAACAGTTTCTTGAGGTTGAAATATAATTACCCATATTTTACAGATGAGCAGACTGAGGTACAGGAAAGTTAGTTATTTACCCAATGTTACACACTTATTAAGTGGCAGAACTAGGACTCAGGGAAATTGCAGATTTAGAGAGTGCTCTCTTGGCCACCAATGCTATTAATCTTCTGTGTGAGTGCACATATATGTGCATGCGTGTACATATGTGTACCTGTATGTGTGTGCAAATGTGCATTGGATGCCTGTGTGGACATGTTTCCATGTGTCTGCCTATGAGTATGAGTGCTTGTGAAGTTATGTGTATTTTTTCCTGAAGAAGTATCATGCTGTGTATACATCCTGCACCTTGTGTTTTTTTAATCCAGTACTCTCCTGGTGACCTTTCTGTGTCAGTACATAAGTGTCTTCCTCATTCTTACTAACTGCTGCAGTAGACATGCCATGAGGATGTTAGCCCTTCTCTTACTGATGGTCATTAAGGTTGTTTCCACTTCTGATTCTGCAATAAATGTCCTTGAACAGGCCTCCACGAGCCCAGGATGAGTGTTCCTCTTGGGCAGAGAGAGAGAAGTGAAATTACTGCATCATAAGGTATGTGCATTCTGAACTTTAAGAGATAAGCCAACCCCCCACCAACCACCCCCACTCATTTGCAATCCTGCCAGTAACTGGCATGGATGCCTGCATAGATTTATATCCCAGACTCCTGCTCACCAAATCTACAGGCTGTCTCAGACCTCACCGTCCTCAGTACTGAGACATTTACACTGCTGACCTCCTCCTCACCCTGGAAATTATCTCCATCCCTTGGTGTCCAGGAAAATTCACATCCTTGATTTTACCTCTACACTTTCAGTGATTCCTCACTTTGTCCAAATGGTCCTAGCCTCACAGCCATGTTGTCTACAGGTGAACTTCCCAAGAGGCAGAGCATAAGAGCTACAAAGCATTCTGGGGAGACAAGAAAGGGCATCCATTGTTGTGTTAGTCTGGTAGACACTGGGAAAAGTAAAGTCACTGCAGGACTTCCCAGGGCTTTAACTGAGTGAGCCAACATGTGATCACCATCTCCTCTGAGATGTGCACAGGGGAACAGCCCCAACTGGTTCCATGTACCAGACAATAGGTATGCACCCTGAGCCAGCCAGGAGTACCCACAAATTAGAGTCTCCTCCCCTTCCAGCTCCCCACTGCAGCCAGCCTCCACAGGGTCCTGTCTCCTGCCCAGGTCTGTCTGCACCACTTTGCACCCTCAAAAACATGCCTTGGGTAATACAAAGGTGAGAGAGCTGGCTGGTCACAGAAAACCTCACCACCTGAAGCTCAAGGCCTTAGATCAGTTACTTAGCTTCACTATGCCTCAGTTTCCTCACCTATAAAATGGGGAAGAATAGGTAGAAAAGTGCTTTGCAAGGATCCAGGCCTCAGTGTACCTTTACTGGCAGAAAGGCAGTAGAACTGGGTTCTGGTTCTCTCCACTGCCCATTGTGACCACACCACCATTTTCCTCAGTATCTCTATGTCCCCATTCATTAACAGATGCAGCTGGACCACATCACAAAGTTAGGTAATTCCCTATCTTTAATGGATCCAAGCCTGTGTCTTGGTCAACTTTATGTCTCCCAGAGCCCAGCATAGACACCACAATGGAGCACTGCTCAGTGAGTGTGGAGTGAGCTGTACTGAATACAGGGGTCCCTAGACAGAAGAGGAAGCACTGACCTAATTATAGGCAACAGGACACACTGTGTTACAGGCTTCAAGTGAGGTGGAGGGCATGAGGAAAGGTGTGCCAGACAAGGAGCCTACCTGGTACCATGAAAGACTCAAGGGTGTTACTAGGATCACTAGGTATCTAGACAAGAAAGGAAGAATTCAGGAAAGGTTGCATGAATAGGAGGGACTGGAATGATGGGTAAGGTATTTCAGGACTCCAAGAGTGATATTCACAGAATAGTCACAAGTGGAGAGAGCAGAGGAGGGAGTAAAGCCTGAATGGTGACAATTCAGGCATCTATGCTGATGTCTGAGGATCCTCACTCTGCCAGCTCTGCCGGTGCAGAAATAAGATCTAGCCCCTGGTGAACAAAGCCAGATCTCTTGCCCCCTCCCCAGGTTTGCCACAGCCGTTAGTGGACTGCACACAGCACTGCAGACACAACCATCCCCCAGAGAAAGAGGGAGCCTGGACAGAGACAAATGAGACACGACATCCTCCTCGCTCAGCTGCCTGGGAAACCCAGACACCTCTCACGCCCATTAGGAGCTGAACTCCTCTGCTCCCTCATTATCTCTGCCGGGGTGTCCTCAGGCCAAAATAACGCACCCAGCCCCTGCCTCTACCTGCGTATCATTATGACGACTCCCACTTGAAATTATTTGTTTTTCTCTATTGATTTGGGTTCGACACTGGGAAAATGTATTCTTTGTAAGGCATTCCCAGGGGCTTAATTTGTCCGTGTTGGAAGCCTTTTTTAATAGGATTCTGCCCCATTGTTTATTCTGAACATCGAGTTCCGAGAGCCAGGATTCAGCTCTTTTAATAGAAACTCATTACCAGGGTCCCTCTGCATCAGAAAGCTGATACTGGCACTGTGAGGAGGAGACAAATTAGAAGGCTGCCAAGAGCCCGTTTGATCAGAAGGCCCCTTGGGAGACAGAGTCACCATCCAAAGCCCTCCACCCTCCTCCTGTTCAGGAGACCTGGGGTTGACAGCCATTAAGCTGGGCAAAGAGCCCACAGGCCTGTGAGCCTGCACCACAGCTCACTGGTGACTCAGGCAGCCCCTCCATCCCTGACTAGCTTCTCCTCTCAGAAGCTCTTCTGACCTTGAGTGAACCCTAGTCTCCTACAGCACTATTTCTTAAAGTGTGACCCACAGTACCCCTGCATTATAATCCCCTAAGGTGCAGGTATAAATTCAGGTTCCCAGGTCTCTTCTTGACAATACTCCCTACCATAGGGCCCATACCTCAAGGGTTCCCTGCTTTGAAGAGCCTTCTTTGTGTCCATGCCTGGAGCTGGTCCTGTGTGGATCCCCATTCCCATTTGTTTCTCTTCTTCAGAAAATGTACACCCCCTCTACCTCTACCCCACCGCCTCTGAGGTTTGACCAGATGCCCCAGTGAGATCCAAGGACTCATATATATGAGGTCACCCCAGGGCCTCAATGGTCAAACCCCTGTGCCAGGCAGACAGCCTAGCTAGTGAATTGCTTCCACTAACCAGCCAAGTATTTCTTCCACAGGATAACATGAAATTGGGCCAACAGAATGGTGCTCACATCATTTTGAGTGACTCAAGTGTTTTGCCTAGCCTGAAAAAAAAAAAAAAATACTGGCCTAGGGCCCTGTACACCCTAAGGGCTTCCCTGACTTCAGACTAATAAAATAGAAGCATGAAGGATAGAGCCTAAGAATCTGTATTTTATAAACACCCCACAGACTTCTGTTCCTTACTGAAATTTGGAATCTATTGGAAGTGTGTTGATGGAAGACAGTGGTTTTTAGATTTATTCAGAACTGGGCTCAAGCTGTGATTTGCAGCTAGCCAGGTGGTGACTGAGAGCAAGATACTAATCCTCTCTGAATCTCACCTTGCACTCAAAAATATTCCATTCTGGGATAACCTAAACGGCCTTTAAACAGCAAGGAAGCCTACAAAACATACATGTATAAGGCTAGGACCATGCCTCTGACTTCCCCAGTTCTAAACTAGGCATATGGCAGGAATCTAAGCACTGATGCCTGGAATCACTCAGTCAGTCAGTTAACAAGTATTTATTGAAACCCTACATGTGCTAGGCACTGTGCTCTGCAGGGGTGAGACAAAATAGACTCAGTCTTTGGCCCTCGTAGGGAAGACAGATATTGAACACACCATGAATTCACAATCATTTACTTAGTTGCAGTGGTGACTGGTCCTATGTGCGGCACAGCAGTATGACATGGAGAGCCAGAAACATGCTCATGTAACTGTTCAAGGAAGTGAGGGTGAGCTTCTCTGAGGAGGCAATTATTCTACTGGTATCTAGCAGTGGAGCAGGACTTCCCAAGTGAAAAGAAGACAAATACTTCCTGATCTAGTCTCTGTATTTCAGAGACCCTTTCCTCCCCCTGTGACAGGTTTTTCTGGAAATAAATAAAGATTGATTTGACAGCTGCTCTGCACAGAATCCATATAAGCTCAGTGGGTTTGCAGAGGGCACTCAGGCAGATTGGTGGCATCACTGAGACCTGACTGTGTGCCAGCACTGCACTAAGAGTGTCCCATGTGCCATATCATCAGATACTCACAGTAGGTCTGTTTGTGGGTTTTATCACTAACCTCAATTAACAAATGAGGAAACTGAAGCTCAAAGAGAATAAGTTACTTGTCACTGAAGTAGAGTCACAGGACTCATAAATGGTAGAGCCAGGATCTAAGCTTGGGCAATGTGACCTCTCATCCCCTTAGGTTAAGGTCTCAACTCCCTCACCTGTGACACTGTCTTCAGAGGGTCACCTTTTCTGTGTAAAGAGAAACCAAACACACTGGAAAGTTATCTAAGAAAGAGCTGACTTGAACAATATAAAAATGTACAAAAAAGTTGCAACCATTGAGAGGACTGGAAGACAATAGCCTTGGCAGCATGTCTTGACAAATCCCAGGATGACTTCAGGCTTCAGTAACCCCATTTGCAAGATGAAGAGCTTAGACCAGGTCGGGGGTTTTCCAGATGTGTTTCTCAGAGCTCTGGGTGTCCACATGGGTGTCTTGGAGCTTCCCTGAGTGGGTACTGGACCATGCACTCACCAGTGGCCCCCAGATAAACACTGGGTTTCCCAGCAGTGGTTTGTTGGCAGGCAGTCTCTGTGAATGGGACAGCCATAGCACAGGTGGCCATGATGAGCTTTTATTCTTAAGTTAGTCTACATTAATGGAACATACATCATTCTGTGATCTAGGTGCGGAGGATCCTAACAAGTCACTGCTCTTGATCCCAAATATTGACTTGGGATCAAGAAAATGGTTATTTAATTGAGTAAAAGCATGTAAGTAGAGACTCAGGACACAAGTGAGCTACAGGAATAAAGGCAAAGGGAGAAGGCAGGCACTGAATCATCAGATCAAAGCAGAGGATCAGGGCAGAGTCCAAAGCCACGCTGGATTTGAGCCAGAACTCTTGATGGTCATGGCCACATGACTGCTATGGGGGGAGGCAGGATTGCCAGGGAACTCTACTAATATGTGATAGTAACAGTCTTACCAATAACATTCACTAATATTTATTAAATACTGTATTAGTCAGGAGAGTCTGAACTCTGATGAAGCAATAAGCAGCTCCAAAGTCTTAACATAACAGAGATTTGTTTCTGCTCATACAATATTCATTGCAGATCCCAGCAACTCTCCCAGGTTAATGATCTCCATGCAGTGACTTAGTCACACAGCCGATAGGTCCTGCAGCATCCAAACTGTCCCCATCTACAATATGTGGCCTTCTTGGTTGCTACCACAGGAAAGGACTAGAGAATTTTGCACTGGATTTTCACAACCCCAATTCGTGACACCTGTCACTTCTGCTCAAATGTCATTGGTCCAAACTGGTACTTGGTCAACTCAGCTTCAAGGGGAATTGAAGTGGGAAGTGCTATCTTCCATTTATCTAGGAGGGGGAGAAGCAGAGTTGGCTGAGCAATGGTGATGTCTACCCCAAGCACTGACTCTGCCAGGCATTCTGTAAGTACCTTGCATAGACTATGTCACTGGCTTTTTATAACATCCCTGGTACATATAAGGAAACTGAGGCATAGAGAAAATGAACAGAAAGAACCTATCCAAAGCCACACAGCTAGTAATGCAAGACTAATAATTGAAACCTCGAAGTTCTGGGGCTTAACTTTCACTCTACCTCCTCCCAAATTCTCAGAAGTCATTGGTGCAGCAGTGTTTCAGACATGGGCAATCCATTGTCAGAGTATAATCCATCCACTAGCTCAATAAAGCCATCCACATCCTCTTGACATGAGATAGATGGGGAGAGGAACACCATGTTTCCCAGCCACCTGGGTGACTAGCCCAAGCCCCTTGGGATGAGAAGCCAACAGACTAAGATGTTTCTAGATGAGGAAGGGAGGTCAGTGCCACAGAATTGTGAATCTGCCGTGAATGACTTATGTGTGTGTGGGGGGGGGAGGTGGGGGGGAGAGACCAAGCAAGAATGGGAGAGAGAGCTAGCTTCCTGTAAACTGTGTGGCTTGTCCACCAGCTCCTCAATCAGAAACGCCAAGTACAGGAGTTATAAACAGATCATCGCTGTGGTCCAATCCATGCATTGGGGTCTAAGATTTCAATTTCAGGGCAGAGGAAATAATAAGTAACCATTGACTAGCATTTCCAGGTTCATTGACTTGCAAGGTCATATATTGATGGACAAAAAGCCAAGGTCAATATTTGATTTTGAGGAACAATAAATCTTGATATCCATGGAAAGAAACCATCAATGCAGGTGTTGTTGGGCAGGGACAGAGATGCACTCTTGCATGAAATACTGGGAGGGAGGCCCACTTGTGTTTAGCAGTTTCTAGGTAGGTCTGGGTAAGTGCATGTTTTGAAGAAAGTCTACAAAAAAGGAAAATCTGCACTGTTTTCATAGGACTGGCAGCATGGTGCCATCTCTGCCCCATCCACACAAATGGAAGGAAAACAGCTGCCCTGCACCCTCTACCCACCACCTGCCCCCCAACCTGCCAGCGTTTGAGATTTACCTCAGCTCTTGCTCAATTGGGATGTGGATAGAATTTCCCCTTATCTGCTTTCCAGCTCTCTACTCACCAGTCTTTGTGTCCTGTTCCTCACCTCTCCATACCAATGTGGGACAATTCCTGAAGAAAGGCATACGCTGAAACCAGAATTGATGCAGACCCAGCAAACTCTGCCTTATCCCAGGGCCTTGCTCCATTCTTCCCCATTCCAGTCTCTGCTCTAGGACCTGCCCCACCTCACACACTGCTTCACAATAGGGCCACCTGGACCACAGGCCATCCCCACACAGTCAACTGTCTCAGGCCCTTACCAGTTTGCTTGGCTGTGTTGCCAGAAATCTTTTTTCCTTCCCTCCCTCTCTCTGTACTCCTCCACCTGGGGAAATGTCACGGATCCTAAAACCCCTGTTTGACATTGTCTCATTTGTGAAGCCCTCTCTACTGTCCTCTTTCTATCTACCTCCATTGATGTTGTAGTATCTGCTACATCCTTTGAACCATTTTTGCTTGCATGTCCATTGGTTTTCATTTTCCTGTGACTGAACTCTTGAAGGACACAGCTGGTCCTCACTTAATTCTAAATCCCTGTTGCCTGACCATGGTAAATACTTAGTATGTTTGCAGAATGGATGGGTGAGTAGTAGGAAGAACTGATACAACAGGTAAGGGACTCAGTGCAGAGCCTGGGCAGGTGGAAGGAGGGGTGACTGGAGCCTGCAGAAGCCTCCAAGCAGGGGACAGGCTGGGCTGCTGCAGAGCATCATCCTCTCTGCCTCCTCATCCTCGCCAGCAGCTGCCCTGACAGTATTAATCAAGGTCCAAGTACGTGGAAATATCAGTCCACTGTGTTCTATTCAAGTTCCCTGGAACTAAATTATGTTGTCAGGATTGGACAGAGTAGGAATGGAAAAGACCAGGCTGGATGACATGGGGCTGTTAAAAGGAGATGAATGAGCCCAGTGGTTTCCATTCAATTTTTCAAGGTTTCCCAAGGCAAGTCTGACAAATACCACCTTATAATTCCTAGGCACCCTGCACAGTCCTCTCTACGGTTTCATTTTTTTTTATTTCTGCCGATCAGTTTAGAAGGACAAGAGATTCTTCTTTATTTCTCATAAATGAAGAAGTGGAAGAACTGGAGTAAGGGAAACACTTTGACCAGGGTCAAGGTCAGGCCAAGGTCAAGGCATAAATCAGTGACACAGTCAGCAGGAGGATGCAAAACACTAAGTTCAGAAGGCAATGCCCTCTCCATTACCCCAGCTTCTCAGCTTCCTCTGCACAATCAAGGTGGTCAGACCCATCTCTCAGGGCTACTACAAGGTCTCAGGGAGAAAATGCACATGAAAACACTTTTAACTGAAACATTCATTCATTCAAGCAGCATTTATTGAGTGCATACAATGTATCAAGCCATGTTAGCTCTTTTTACTTAAGAACTGCCAAAGGGGCTGAGAACTAGAAGTGGATATACCTTGGTTTAATATCTACCTTGACATTTGGTAGCTGTGTGACATTGAGTAGGACATAAAGCCTCTCTGATTCTCTTCACAAGGTGGTTGTTGAGTCTAAACTAATTAAGACATGTCAGCACTCGGCACAGTCCCTTACAGGGAATAAGTTGCAAAAAAAAAGAGCTTTTTGAACCTAAATGTGTCCTTGCACAAAAAAACAGGTGCCTCTTCCCTGCCTATAGAAGGTGTGTCCCTGCAGAATGGGTGTATGGACCTGGCTTTGGCTCCGCAGTGCACTGCAGTTGAGCACATATCACAGCCCAGTGGTAAGTGAGCCTCAGTTGTAAACAAAGGACTAATTAAATTAGCATAAATGATTTTATGTAAATTAAAGAACCACATTGTGGCTATTTATTGGTAGCAGCATCAAATCTTGCCACTGCACATGCTTGTTTAAAATTAATGTGCATTAATTCTCCAAATATTATATTATTAATATTGATAATAATGTTGATGAGGATGATAACAATAAACACTTTCTCATAACAATGCCTCCCAGCTGACTCTAAAATCGCGCGCAGCAGGGAGCATGCTGAGTATCACAGCTCCTCCTCAGGGAAACAGCCAGATTACACGGCTTCTTTCCAGCCTCCCTGCCCTCACTCATGGGGCCATTTGGCATCTTCCACTGGGTTTAGTTCACTTCTGTCCTCTTCAAATCCTGCCCATCCTTCAAGGACTTATTCAAGGTCATTTCTATGAATCAGCCCAATCAACCTGAACTACAGAGACCTCGCCTTCCTTTCAATTACTAAAATAACTTTTCTCCATCATTCTTTCCATCTACTTTCTCCTTGGACTCACCTCAGATCTGTGAGGTAGTGATATTTATGATTCCCATTTCATAGATAGGTTAATAGATATCAGAGAGTAGAAGCGACTCAAAGTAACATAGCTAGGAAATTACAGAGGCAGGACTATCACAGAAGTGCCTAAGAGTCTGGCATATAGTAGATAATTAATGTTAGAAGGGAGGGAGGGGGGATGATGTGAATGAAGGGATGGGTGAATGAAAACATTGCAGAATGAGGTCTTCAAAATTTCTCAATATAAAAATGGCCTTTCCTCTTTATCATTATCTACCCAAGAGTCACCCCATTAATGAAAATGTTTGTTACTGAAGAAACTGACTGCACATTGATAAGCACCCACAGCATCTAAGCCCAAACACAGGCTCATCTTCTTTACTCAGAGAAGACATGCCCAGGCTGTCCTTGTCCCACAGAGTACACTTGCAAGAACTTTAAAAATACATTGACCCCCCAACATAACTAAGCTTGGTAACTGAGGTAGAGTTCACCTCATACTCTCAACCAGCTGCCAACCCACACAACTCTATGTGGTGCCCCTGGTTTTAACAAGGGCTTCAGAAGGTTAAGTGACTGGGCATCACTGCCTCCCTCAGGGTTCCCTGTTACTCTTTTTCCTCATGATAACACTGGCATGGATTGCTTTTCTAGAGGGGTGAGGGAGAGAGTCTGTGTGTCTGCATTCTACTAGACTGTGAAATTCTAAAATACCAGCTATCAAGGGGTTATAGTACAAATGCTGATTTCTGAACCAGACCAGCTTGGGTTTGAATTCCATCTCCACAGCCTCAGAGATAGAGTTCTTGACACAACTCAAGTTCATGATAAAAGTTGATGGAGACTCGACATACTTCAATTAGAAAGTGGAGGCAATAAAAAACAGTAGTATTGGTAATAACTGTGGTTTTTGTCACCAGTAGAAATTACAGGTATCTTCCAATTCCATAAAGTTGTTGCAGATATTTCAAAATATTAAATACAACAGGGATCAGCAAAACTTTTCCTGTAAAGGTCCAGATACTAAATATTTTAGGCCTTAGGGGCCAAGCATTCTCTGATGGTACTACTCAACTCTCCTGTTATAGCTCTAAAGCAGCCGTAGACAACAAGAAAATGAAGGGTGTAGCTGTGTTCCCATAAAACTTTACTTACAAAAACAAGTGGTAATTTACATCATAGTTTGCTGATGCCTGATATACAAAGTTATTACTTTAAAATTATAGTACTTATCACAATCTTGTTATTTAATGCCTTTATTAAAAAGCACATAAATTACTATATCAGACTTTTTTAGTATTTTAAAGACTGTATATCAATATTATTGGTTGTTCTTATGAGCCTATGTACTTTATTTATTCATTTAAAAAATTATTTTGAAACAGTTCCAGCCAAGATGGAGGCGTAGGTAAAAACGCTTTACTTCCTTGCACAACCAAAGAAGGATAACAACCAATTTAAAAACAATAAACAACCAGAAATGGCAGAAAATTAAACTGCATGGAACTCCAACAACCAAGGAGTTAAAGAAACATTCACCCAGACTTGTAGGAGGGGTGGAGATGGGAAATGGGCAGCCCAGAGGAGAGGAAGTGCAGCAGGGTGGTAGACCATGCTGGCAAGGCAGGGCTGGCTGCATGGGAAACTAAAGACTCAAAACCGCTAGCTATAAAATAGTGTGGGGGTTGTGACAGTGGGAGAAACCCCACTGCCGACAGTCTCACAGTGACAGTCTCACAGGAGAGTTCATTGGAAAGTGGGGCTAGAGCTGAGCAAGCCAGCAGCATTATTCTCTCTTTGACCCCTCCCCAACAGACATCACCACAACACAGCAAAAAGGTTTGTCTTGCCCTAGTCAATACCTTAAGCTCTGCCTTCTTATAACATAACAGGTATACTGACACAAAGAAATATGGCCCAAATAAAAGAACAGATCAAAACTCCAGAAAAAGGGCTAAGTGATGAGGAGATAGACAACCTATCAGATGCAGAGTTCAACACACTGGTAATCAGGATGCTCACAGAACCGACTGAGCTTAGTCACAAAATGAAGGAAGAAATGAAGGCTACCCAAAACGAAATAAAGCAAAATATACAGGGAACTATCAGTGAAATGAAAGAAACCAGGACTCAAATAAACAATTTGGAACAAAAAGGAAAAATAAACATCCAACTAGAACAGAATGAAGACACAATTTAAAAAAGTGAGGAGAGGCTTAGGAATCTCCAAGACAACTTTAAGTGCTCTAACATCCTAGTCATAGGGGTGCCAGAAGGAGAACAAGAGCAGGAAATTGAAAACTTATTTGAACAAATAATGAAGGAAAACTTCCCCAATCTGGCAAAGGAAATAGACTTCCAAGATGTCTAGGAAGCTCAGAGAGTCCCAAAGAAATTGGACCTTAGGAGGAAGCACCAAGGTACATCATCGTTAAGTTACCCACGATTGAAGATAAAGAGAGAATCTTAAAAGCAGCAAGAGAAAAGGACACAGTTACCTACAAAGAAGTTTCCGTAAGACTATCAGCTGATTTCTCAAAAGAGACCTTACAGGCAAGAAGAGGCTGGAAAGAAGTATTCAAAGTCATGAAAGGCAAGGACCTACATCCAAGATTGCTCTACCCAGCAAAGCTTTCATTTAGAATGGAAAGGCAGATAAAATGCTTCCCAGATAAGGTCAAGTTAAATGAGTTCATCATCACCAACCCCTTATTATATGAAATGTTTAAGGGACTTATCTAAGAAATAGAAGATCAAAACTATAAACAGTAAAATGACAACAAACACATAACTATCAACAACTGAACTTAAAAAAACAAAAACAAAAACTAAGCAAACAACCAGAACAGGAATAGAACCAGAAAAATGGAGATCACATGGAGAGTTATCAGTGGGGGGAGGAAGCAGAAATGGGGGGGAAGGTACACAGAATAAGAAGCATAAATGGTAGGTACAAAATAGACAGGGAGAGGTTAAGAATAGTATTGGAAACAGAGAAGCCAAAGAACTTATATGTACAACCCATGGACATGAACTAAGGGGAGGGGGAATGCTGGAGGGTGGGTGGGTGCAGGACAGAGGGGGGATAAAAAGGAGAAAAAATTGGGACAACTGTAATGGCATAATCAATAAAATATACTTAAAAATTGTTTTGAGATAAGGTCCATAGACTACCTATCACCAGTCTGCCAAGGGGTCCTTGGTCCACTGACAGTAAAGGACCCTTTTTATTGAAGCTCTCTCGGCTTAAGTTTCCTCACTGCAGAGTGGCAAAGTTAATATAATAAAATCCATGTCAGAAGGTTTTCGTAAGAATTCAATGTAGCTATGGATGAAAATGTGCTGTGTTAACTAGAAAGAACTATAGAAATATAAGATATGAATATTTTCATTTCTCCAGTGATGCCAACTACAACCCTCTGTACACAGCAGGTACTGAGTAAATGTTTGTAGCAGTCAAGTTAGTTGAGCCAAGCCTGATGTCCCTTCCACCAGAAAACTTGAGGCTATGTGAGAGAGAGAAAGAGGCAGAGATTCTGGAGAATGTTGGCGGTCTTGAATGTTATTTCACAATTGTCTATGCAGAATTCCCAACCATCACATCTATTTAGAAACTGCACTAGGGAATGAAAGAGAGGGGGAGAGATGGCTATGCTCTGAGTGGAGATTTCCTGCTGATGTGGCAGGTTTTAAGAGCACAATTTGCACAGTTTGTGAAAGCACATGAACCTTGAAATAGAAATATGGACCTCTTAATTCATCTCTTCATTATTTGATAAAGTATAAAATAAATGAATGCAGAACATTTTCCTTTAATTACACCAGGAGAAATGGGGGAATGAGAAGTCGGGGGAGCAGAGGATTGAGAGTGAGAGCCAGGGTGAAGCATTGTGCTTCCAAAGTAATTATATAGAACAGAGACTGCCTTAGGGCTTCTCTCAGATTTCAGTTGTAGAGAAAGAGGCTGAAGCTATGGGTTATGATGAGACCTACCCCAGTGCCCAAAGCCTTCCAACTGGAAGGCATTCTGAGATGGGCAGTGGGGGAGGGGGGTCTCTGCCCTCAGAGGACTTACAGTTCCATTGAGTAAATAAGTCTGAAATGTGTAAAGCAGACATGGAATTATTTTTTCCTCGTGGTTAAGACTATGTGTTCCAGCCCCATCTCTACCACTAGTCATTACTGATGGGCACCAAATATTTCCAGTTCTGCTCTCATGGAGTTGACACCTAGCATGGAGACAGACCATGCAAATGAACCCTCCAAATAACTAATATGTCAGACTTGGAGCCTTCTGCTCATCTCTCTTCAAATTCTTCTGCTATTCATCCCCTCCAAACCATTGCAGGCAGTTGGTTACTACAGTGAAAGTGGACCCAAGACACAACCAGTTTATGTGGAGATAGTTCAGAGTCATGGTGACACATTATTGTTTAAAGCTACAATAGTTCCTTTCAGACAGCTAAAAAAACATATTTTATTACATTTATGATAATGTGTTAAGTTCAAGATTGTTCTGGACAACAAGAGGATAATCCAAGTGTTAAAAGATCAGGGTTTGTGGTGGGCTGAATTATGTCCCCCCAGATTTATATGTGGAAGTCCTAACTCCTAGTACCTGAGAATGTGACATTAGTCAGAAACAAAGTCACTGCATATGTAATAAGTTAAGATTGGGTTACATTGGAGTAGAGTGGGTCCCTAATCCAAAATGACTGGTGTCCTTTTTAAAGGGGAAATTTTGATACAGAGATGGGCACATGGAAAGCTCCATGGGAAGATAAAGGCAGAGATTGGGGTGATGTCTACAAGCCAATGAAGGCCAAAATTGCCACCAACCCACTGGAAGGTAGCAGAGAGCCATGAAACAGTCTCCCTCACGGTCCCCAGAAGGAACCAACCCTGCCCACACTTTGATTTTGGACTTCTAGCCTTCAGAACTATGAGAACACATTTCTGTTGTTTAAACCTCCCCATTGTGGTATTTTATTATGGCAGCTCTAAAAAACTAATACAGGGTTCTAATTTGGCTTCCCACATGCTGAATAACTGAAGCAACGTACTCCTCTGGGCCTGATGGGAGAGATAGCATGAGGCAGTGTTTGAGGTAGGATCTTGGAGTCCATCCACCTGACCTTGGCTCCCAATTCTGCCACTTACTTGTTGTATAATCTTAGACAAGGCCTTCAACCTCTCTGTACCTCAGTTTCCTCCAGAAACTAGAAGACTAGATGCTCTCTAGGTGGCCTCCCAATTCCAATACTCCATAAGTCAAACACACGTACCTTTAAAAAAATGATTAAGAGTTAGCAAGAAAGGCCATTCCTGAGATACTAGGGCCATCCTAACAGAACCCTGAGAAGAAATGGCTCTGTGGAGAGGATGCAGACTGAAGGAATATGCCAGGCAGAGACAGAAGGTATTTTGATGATACAGCTGATTTAAATCATACTGAGAATGTTTGAGCCCCAGTTCAGTTACTACTGGGCCTGTAAGTGAGTAGGGAGCGGAGGGCTGGTGAGCACAGCTCCCAGTGTGGGCTGTCAGGATGTTGTGGGAGGGAGCCTGGCTGACACTGCGTCATGAAGCCAAAAACTGAAGGTCTCTCAACTGACCATATGGTAATGAGCGTGACCTACCCCTCCACACCCAGAGGCAGAGGACAGGAAACTGCAGTTTGATTATTCAAAATGGCTTTTGACCAAAGAGTTTTTGTTATTGAGTAGTAATTCCAAATAAATATTTTGTTATTCTAAATATTCTGTCCTGAAACTTAGAAGTGGCTCAGATCCCAGGCCTTTCAAGGGCTCAGGGTGCGTCCCTCTCTGCACTGCTCTCCAGGAAGTTCTCCAAAGCAGCCAGCTTCCTCCTGTCACTCGCAGCTGGCTGGACAGCCACGCATAATTAAAATCTTGGTGGGTTTCTTGCGGTATTTACTGCTAACTCACAGAGGAGCTTGTTGAGACAAATTCTTAGTGTTGTGTTAGGAAAGTCATATGTTTCTATTTCTCCTTGGGTGTGGTGCGGGGGGAAGAGGAGAAAAAAAGAGCAAAGAAAGAAATTCCAGCAATGGCACAAACTACCCAGCAAAAATACCAGCTGTTCTTGGCATAAAGCTGCCTTATCCCTTAGAGTCAGCTGCCTGGTGCCCAGCCCTGGACCAGGCGCCATATGGGTGGCAGAAGAGATAGGGCAGCCATCAAGACCTGCTCAGGAAACCCTGAAGTTTTCCCCTGTACATTCCTACCTGAGCTATGCTCAAGCTGCAATTGCAGCAAAGGACAACTGAAAGCTGGTGATATCAGGGGGGATAAACATCCTGTAAAGGACCAGCCAGCTCAGAGGTGGCAAGACCTTGGGCAAAGCATTTGGTATTCCTGAACTCTCTGCACATGGACACAAGTTACACATTGTCTTACATCTCCTGAGTACTTGACCTATACCATAGACATCATAAACCCATTTCTTATGACTAAAAAACATTGAATACCCATTCTGTTCTGGGCATTGTTATTGGTGTGCGGATGGAATGGTAAATCAGTAAATAAAACAGTAATTCCTGCCCTCATGGACCTTATATTCTAACAGTAAGGGTGGAAAGTGACAAAGCCATCTTCAGAATTTATACTATTGTTGTGAGGACTCTGACACCAGCTTACAATGTAACTTGTTATGTCTTTGTCCTTCTTCTAGACTTCAGTTGGCTTGTCTGTCAACTGAGACAAGGAGGCTAGCATACTCTTGAGAAGACCCTGGGGATTTCCCATCTAGGTTTCATTCTTTGACTAATTTGTGACTTAGGGCAACTAACTTGACCCCTCAATGCCACAGATACTTCTTAGGAGTGTTGGGGAAACAAATAAATTAGTATAGGTAGGTGGCTTTGCGCAGTGCCCGGCACATGGTGATATCCAGTAAGTGTTATTATTATTATTGAAAAAAGAGAATTGAACCAAGTGAGCATCACTCCTTTCTCTGCAGTCTCATCCACAAGAGACCTCTTCTCCCTAGAGAAAAGGGCTACTACAGGTACCTCTCCAGGGCTCAGGGTCTCTCTTCCTTCCCCTGACCTGACCCCAGTGACCTGTTCCTCCACACTTGATACTACCAGCAGCAGGAAGCAGCCAGCCTTGGGAATTGCTTCCTGGAGAAGGCACAATGACCCAGTGGGAAACAGCCTGCTTGGAGACAACCTACCTAGGTACAAATCCAAGCTCTGTCACCTCATTGCCTGTGGCCTTGGGCTGGTTACTTAGCCACTGTGCAGTACTGCTGTGAGGATTAAGTGAAAGAATGAGTTAGAGTACGTAGGATGGTGGCACAGAGAAAAGGTCCAGTCAGCAATGGTAATAATATGCTCCTTAAAGACCTTCAGCAGAGAAGGGATAGAGGTGTTGTTTCCTAACAGGACTGAGCTCTCTGTCACTCCAGGGAGGAGACAGTCAACCCCCAGGAAGGCTGGAAGAAGCTTGATGAACATTTTCATTAACAGCCTAAATAAGGACATGGGAAGCCAGCTTATCAAATTTGAGTCTGACATGAATTTGAAAGGAAAGATAAATGAATCCAATGAAAGTCTATGTGAAAATCTTTCAACAGGTAGGAATGATAAGTGATCCCCCCAAAGCTGACTATACATGCTTGATAAAGGACACGAGATTTAACAGCAGCAAGGCTTTGAAAAGATGTGGAGTTTTAACCAAGGGTGAGTTTTTTAAAAAATCCACAGTGTGGCATGGCTGCAAAAGATTTGTTGCTAACTTAGGTCACATTAATAAATGTATAATGTCTACAGTAGGTGTGGTGAGAGTCTGCTATTCTACCCTGAAAAATCAGAGCTCTATTTCAATTTTAGAAAGCATTTGTCAAGAGAGACACTGATATCCTAGAACATAACCAGAAAACAGACAGCAAAGATCTCAGAAATCTGCAGTTGTAGGATAGGCTCATCAGCACACAGACAGAGATTTCTGTGCAGGAAGGTTATTAGGAAGTGCACTCAGCACTGAAACCTGAGAAGTTGTGAAAGAATCAAATTTGGGAAAAGGGAGTAGAATTGTCTTGCAGTTGCAATGAAGGCCTCAACAAACATGCAGGGAGTTCTGGTACTGGCTTGTCCATTCAGAGTTGTTCTGGATTGAAGATGGACCTTAGTACCCTACGTCAATGAACTGTTGGATGTGGACTGTTCCCGGAGAGGAAGTATGACCTCACACAATAGCCCCTTTTGGCCAAGGGCAGCTCCCAGGAAGGGACCTGTCTGGGAGCCCTCAGTAAACAACACTCCTGGCAGCTGTGGGAATGAGCTCAGCCCTGGAGTAAGCTCTGAGCAGTGCATCACAGTGTCCACTACAGTCTACCTCATACAATGCACAGACCCACTTGTTTTATAGAATAAGTTCTTGGAGCAACTTGCTCTGTCTCCAGGATTCTGGTTCTCTTTTCCTGGGGAAACTTACAAGAGGAAGATTAGTGAGACAAACTGCAGATATCACTGCTGCAGCTGATACTCATAATCTCCTCCTCTACTTCCTATTCTGGAGTCCCTTCACTAGCACCTAGCACCTGTGCTGGTCCCTGGGGTTCATCTGGTGTCATGAGCCTGAACCTCATCCCTGAAGGGTCTGGATTTCTGGTTGCCATTCTCTCTCAAGCCTCTCCATTTCACAGGTACTTCACAAGTTACTATACTTCTCAATTTATCATTGATTTTGGGCAGAAAAGAACAAGAGATACCCCGGGGTATCACTTCAGTGCCAAACATATTCTTCCCAGCTCTTTTTTGTTTAGCAATATCTTACTTATTTTCAACAATTAAGATCCCTTAACTTTACCAGGGTAGTGAATTTTCCCCTTGTTTTCCAGTCTCTCAATCTAAATAAGCAGCCCAAAGAGACTGGGTGACACCATAGCCTAAAATTTAATGTGATTCTTCCTGTGTCCCCTGGTGGAAACATGTCCCCCCTGGGAACCATGATTTCGAGACCCACAAAGTTTAGTATTGTGGAGACAGGAAACACAGATTCCTCAAGTCAGTCCCTGGGAATGACAATAACAGAGACAGTCCCACTTCTACCTCTCATCCCACACTCACATTCGTTCTACCCACTGGGACAAAGCACCATAAACTGGTCATTGATTTAGGATACATACTGCATCATGGACGTTGCTGTCCCATGCTCACAGGCATCATCTCCAAACTGGTGCCCCAGCTGCACTTTCAAAGAGTATTCCATCACTCAATCAGGTGGCAGTGTGTGAAGGGCAATATGTCACAGACTCAAAGTGTTCTATGGTTGTAAGTCCACTGCCACAGCTCCTTTAGTATAAAGTGACCCTCTCGAATCATGTGATTCAGTGTTATATGGGATCTTGTGTTGGTGGGTCATTGACTTCGTAAGCCATCAGACATGGTGCAGGCTGAGGCCCTGTAGGCAAGAAAGATAAACCTATACCTAGAATTTATGTCAATTCCAATCAGGAGGGATCAATTCCCCTTCCAGAGTGAAAGGGGCTCAATTTAATCAACTCACCACCAAATGGTGAGTTGATCTCCTTGAAGAATGGTGCCAGATTGATGTACCAGCATCAGCCTGTTACTATCAGGATAGACATTGGACAATGGCAGTACCTAGGTTGGTTTTGATGAGTAGGAACCCATGATGTTGGAAAAATGTGTAGCTTCTCTCCTTGCCCTGTGATTCCCCTGTTTATAAATTCATAAATATGGCTAATGACAAAGGCTGGCTAACATAACATCAGCTAACTGTGTTGTTCTCTCTCCTTGGTGCTTCTTACATGGTGGGTGTTTTCTAAAGGGTGTTGACATGTAGTAACATGAGGTAACAAAGATCTTCATGACCCCTTCCATAGTTTTGTTGAGATGACTCTTCCCTGGACATTCTTATCATTTCCCATCTTCCTCTTTCCAAGACTGTGACCAAATGCTCAGTTTTTCTTTGCTTCCCCTGAGTCCAGATACATTCTACCCTAGGACATTCCTCCGTCTATACAAAACTGATGACCAGGTACACTGTGGTGAGGTCTCTGCCCAATGACAAGATTCCCCTTCTCTGCTAATTTTTAGGGACACTCTTGATTGGGGCTACAGTGTAGCAGCAGCTCATTTCCATCCAGTGCCCATATACAGGTCAACATGTCCATGAACAGGGCTTGCTTTTTTTCTACTCCATCAGCTAGTCTTAAGAAACCCCACCTAGGGAAGCCCAGATGGGAACTGAGCCAGAGTAGTAAAAGACACAGGGTTTGGGTCTCCTTAGTGGGCAGCTTACATGTGTCATCTGGCTCCATTACACTTGATACCAGATATACCACTTCTAAGTTACATCAACTGTATGACTTGGTGGCTCTGTATGAACCCAGTTCATGTTCAACAGTTTTGGCTTCATGGTCACTTGATGTCTCACGGTCAGGGGCTCCATCTGTACCACTGCCTGGTAGCATGCTAAGAGCTATTTTTTGAATAGTATATAATTCTGCACTGCAGATGGCATGGCCTTGTTCCAGAACCCCAGAGGTCTATGCAGTAATTTTTGGAGCTAACCATGAACTCCGCATAACTTCTTTTTCCATCACAGATACCTATAACACTAGTCATGTGGCTTACATTGCAGGGCTGCTTGCACAGCAACCTGAATCTGCTGCCAGGCTCTTTCCTACAAAGTTAGGGGTCTTCCATGCCTCTCAATAAATGGGTTGGAGCAGTTTTTCTAAGCCTAACACACTGACTCCAGAAACTGAAGAGACACACTAAGTATTGTGCTTCCTTCTAAGTGGTGGGAGGTTTGAGATGCAGTAAGTCCTTTACTTTGGAAGGGATGTCTTGGAATGCCTCAGGACACCCGACCCCTAAACACTTCACTGATGATGTGGCTCTTTAATCTTTGGTTCATCTCCCACTGCCTGGAGCACATGTCTTACCGAGGCCTCTGATGCCACTTCTCACTCACCCAATTTTATTGACAGAATTTCATCAATTCCGCAGATGAATGCAAGATCCTACAAATTGTCTAGACAGTTCTAGACCTTGACATAATGATAGAAGACAGGAGTATTAACTAACCCTGGTGAAAGACTTTCAATGTGTGTGATTTTCCACCCCACAAGAATGTGAACTTTTTGGCCCTCCTTCTCAATAGAGATCAGTGAAAATGCACCTTGTACTCAGAGCTGTCTTTATCTGCTCTAGCAGAATCCCAACATCTGCAACAGGAGCTACTACCTGGTTACATTATAGTAGTCTCCTCTCATCCTCCAAGATCCATCTCATTTTTATGTCTTCCAGATGGTGAATTAAATGGTAAAAGTGTGGGGATCACCACTCCAGCAGTCTTAAGGATTTTAAATGAGGCACTAATCTCTGCAATATTTTTTTTAATTTTCCATCTTACATGGGGGTGGGGATGGAATAGTTTTAGAAACTTCCACTTGGCCTTTCCCACTAGGATACCTTGAACTCCATAGTCCAAGGAACCAATGTAGGCAGTCTGCCAACCATTAGCCATGTCCATTACAACTGGACCTTCAGGGACTGGAGAAATATCCCCAGGGTGACTGTGTGGTTGCTGTAGACTCATGTGAGTCAGATCTGTGCCAGGAGTGTATTTATAACCTAACCCCATATGCACCCTCTCTGACAAGGGCCATGATGACTTCAGGTCCCTGTTCATTAATGTCAACTCTGGGTATTTGCCATTCCTCATTATATAAGCTCCAAAAGACCTGGGGTAGTCATCACTGAACCCAGTCACCATGGTGATGCAATGTCCTTCCTCATGGAGACTGAGCTGCTCCATTAGTCACTGGATTCTGAGCCTGAAAATTGTCTCGGGTCCAGACACTAGACAAGGAATCATAGGTTTTTGTGTTTTTGTTTTTAAGGGCTTTCTGGGGGTACCTTTGATTAAAGTGA
The DNA here is from genome assembly GCA_004024845.1 of Tonatia bakeri. NCBI lineage: Eukaryota > Metazoa > Chordata > Mammalia > Chiroptera > Phyllostomidae > Tonatia > Tonatia bakeri. The sequence goes on along the minus strand of PVIA01011537.1, from coordinate 10,457 downwards.
GACAGATGGGACAGATGCTTTTAGCATCTTGATTATCTATCTTTTATTTCCTTTGATTTTTTTTTTTAATTGAGCAATGCACTTGTTAGCTGTCTGTAGGGTAATGCAATGAATGCATCCTGGTTTGACGAAGACTTTCTTGACTCTAGAGCCAAAAGGCTCCTGTTCCAACAATCCCCTCAGTATCAAATAAACAGCATAGTTATTCTCCCCACCCTGAGGACATTGTGTTCTCCAGTCTTACCCATAGACTTGCAGGTCAGGCCTGGCTGCCACCATGACCTTATTACTGCTCATTGCAATCATTGTGCCCACCTCGCTGCTGACAGATAACCACTTGGCCTCTGTTCTTTCCTAAGATCCCAGTTGCTGGAAGAACATCTCCTATGGGTGTGCCTGGTCTGCGAACAACAGCCGCAGTGAGCTCCCTGAAGCTTGTACCTCCTCACCAACACATCTCCCACTGCTTTGCTAAATGCCGTGTTGTCTGTGGGACAGTCAGTTGGTACATTTTCTGGCCTTACACAGAATATTCTGTCTAGCATGCTCACTCTTATGAGTGATTTGATTCCTTCTCCTGCCATCTGCCATGGTTATTCTGGCATTTCTACTTCACATAGTATGGGCCATACCTCCTTCTAAGTTTCCAGGAGCCAACCAAGAAGCCCACTAGCATGATCCCTCTGGGTCCTTGTCAGGAAATCCCATATCAAGGGAGAGGCTCCCCAGATGATAAATCACTCATCCAACTTTATATTCCATCCCCTGATTCAGCACCCTCAGTTTGCCTTTCATACATCCCTGGACCCTGCCAGTATTGATGATGGGTCCTATACCTCGTCCAGCAGACATTTCCTTTCTGCCCCTAGAAGGCTCCCCACTTCTCCACCTGGTTTTTGTAATGACTTGGTCCCAGTTATTGGCCCAGTATTGTGGGTGTGGGGGTAGCTCCTGAGTAGAAAAGATGTTGCTTAGTGAGATGGAGGCCTCTGTGCCATTCAAGCAAGGAGAGGACACTGGGCTTTAATGGCAGTGAATGCTGAGGGCTCAGCAGGCCTGGGGTTTCAAATTCTCAAGTTTCTTGACCCAGATATCATCATCCCAAGTCTCACTGTTTTGCTCCTTTCCAACCAGGGCTGTGACCTGGGCATAGCTGACTTACCCAGGGTGAGAATTCAGGATACAGTCTTCTATGAGTTTCACCCTTATAATTCACTCTGTCCTGTATCTCAGCTTTCTTTTCTCTCCAGCTGCTGGAGAAGGGAATCTCTCTATATGTAGCTAAGGAAGCCCACTGACTTTCACACATTGCTTTAAATTGATAATTAATCACCTATAGCCTTTTATTGTTCTTTTCCAACCCATCGATTGCAGTCAGCAAGAGCTATCCAATTCCATTGTCCTTATAATTGCTAATTTCCCCAATCCTCTCAGCTTTATGAAATATGCAACCTGCCCCGCATTTCCTTCCAAAAGGATCCCATCTCAGTTTCTCCAACAGAAAAAAAAATATCCTAACAGTTGGACCAACCTGTCCTCACCACAAGATTGACAAATGCAGGAGCTCTCAGTCCCAAATCCATCACCCATGATGGGTCTTCATTGCTCACTGACCAGCAGAGAGCCAGTTCAACAATCCCTCTTGGATTTCACCCCCACAGCCCTCTCCTAGTTCTGATTGTCTTTGATCTGGTTCCCTGAAACCCTGACATGAAGACTTGCATGCAAGAAGTTTTTTGGGGTGTATCCCTGAATCAACTATTATGGGGACTGATAAATGCGGGGTTGGATAGAGGAAAAGGTTGAACTGCCATGCAGCTGCAACAGAGCCTCGGCCCACCCTGTGGAATGGTGTTCGAGAGGTGCATCTCCCAGTCATTTTGTGTGGCTGCTCTCCAGGGAGGGCACTACTTTGGGTGAGACAATCCCTTGGCCCAGGGCAATTCCTGAGTGAGGGGCTCAGTCTTGACCCATCGGCAGCAAAATTCCTGGCAGTAGGAAAACAAGGTCCTTGGTCCTGGGAAAGTTTGGACAGTGCACCCCTGCATCCACCACACAGGCGAGAGGACAAAGCTAAAGAAACCAAAGCCTGGAAAAAGAATGTTCCAGGAATGTCACTCTGTGCTCAGAGTTCTGATGGACTCTCCCATGCTCCAAATCAGACTTTTTCTGTGGGACTCAGGGGCCAGTCCAGCAACAGTGGGTAACAATTATAAGAAGGCAAATTTCACCTCAATCAATGGAAGACTTCTGAGCAGTTTGACTCTTTGGAGATAGACTAAGGCAAACTCTGGAGGTACTGAGCTCCCCATCTCTAAGGTACACAATCAGAGACTATTCCACCAACTGTTAAAGCTGCAGTTGAAGAGATTTAAGTGTCCAGCAACAGTGGGACAAAATTCAGCAATGTTTATGAACACATCATTTCAGTCATGACCTCTGGAGACTCAGGGACAATTTGTCTTAACATACACCTCTGTTCTTAAGCATCCATAGCAATGTCCCTACTCTGGGACCTATTTTATTTTAGGGTTCCAGGTGAGATGCTAGATGGGTCTAGAGAGGGAGAGGACAGGGTGGGTGGATTTAATGCCTGTGCAGTGAGCTGTGGAGTCCAGGGTGACATGGCTGTCCTCCCAGAAGGATCACTGTGCATTCTCCACGCCAAGCCTCCTTGCTGTCACTGTGTGCCCCTCCAGCTGGAACGTGCATCCGCCAACACTGTGCCCAAATGGGTGCGTGTCCCTCTGTGTGTACACAGACACGCACATGAGCTCTTCCCAACACAAATATATATTTAAGATTTACTGTTCTGGAAAACCTAGTGAATAATGTAAATGATGAAAGCCCACGTCTGGCAGAAAATATTGTTCGGGCTGCCTCATTGAAATTCAGCCTCTCATGCACACTTGGTAATACACATGCCGTATGAATTATGGATTCTGGGCTTTATCTCTCACACGACACATGAATGTTTGATAAAGATTGTTTCCAATATTATATTTTGTCAAAATGCTCATCTAAAATTCAGTCAAAAATGCTTTCCGGTAATTATGCACTGACTTCACAGGGAGCAGAGAAGGGGAGGTGGAAATTGCCCCTTGGTGGGGTCATTGCTATGAGTGTGTCCATGTGTGCGTGTGTACATCTTCTCTGCACCCCCCCCCCAGTGTTTTTGCTAAAGGGGAGAGAGGCTGACAACGTTTGCACTGAAATTCTTTATTCCTCCTGCACACCCTCATTACAGAAGCAGCTACAATAAGATCTACTCTTTGCCTTGCAGACACTTGGTAGTTCATTTGTTCCTTGGATATTTTTAAACTTACTGCTGTCTCATTGGTAACGTGGCCTTAGACTGGCCTCCCAGCAACTCAAGCTCCCAGAGCTACCAGCTGAGCTGCTCCACACTCTCTCTGAGCCCCACTGATCAGCCCCCAGCTTCCTTTAGTGAGTCTGCATCTCTCACTGCCGAGATGGCACATCCTTAGTACCCAGTCTGCCAGCTCTCCTCCTACAGCCACAGCAGATATCACTAGTGATCCTGTCACTCTTTCCCCAACTCTACTCCAGAATCCTTCTTAACACATGTTCCAGGCATCCACTATCAACTAGATGACAATGACATACAAAAGGAAGCTCATTTACACTACAAGGTCAAGTGCAACTTCTGGACCATGACACTCTAGGTCCTGTGTGAACTTACCACAGCCTCTCTTCCAGTCTCATCTCAGGTCATTCCCTTTCCACCCTCTCCAGCTTGTCTAGCCCCTGCTCCATACCTTGTTCCTGCTTTTCCATCTGCCTGAAGTGCTCTTCATCCCACCCCTCCCTACCTCTATGTCATGACCTCTGTAGGTCTCCCCTACTCCCTCACCAGGATACTCTGTGTTCTGTGATTTCAGAGCACTCTCTCTGTAGAACTCTTTCCACATATTACAGGGTGTGACACCCCTAGGGAAATTTACTAACGAGGCGAGAGTAATGATGTGCTTAACTCAGTCACCAGCACTGACTCGGAAGGTGCATGGTGAGTCACAATGCAAAGGACATTTAGGTTCTGTGCTCACAACTAGCCTTGACCTTCATGGAGCTATAGCATAGAAGAGGAGATATTTATAACGTGAATATGGAAAATGTTTCACCTTTACATCCCTCAATATGGAGAAAAATTACTATGTTTTTGGTAGTTATGGCTTTAAGAAAAGCAAGGCAGGCAAGCACTGTGGAGATGGCCAGAGCACTGCCATCATCTTCAGCAAAGTGCCCCTTTCCTCCGTGGGGCCAGACGCCCCCACACCCCTGCCACTGTCAGTCCTGATGCCCCTCCCCCTCTGCACTCACTACTCACCAGGACACCTTTTGAATCCATCCACCCCCGCCCATCCTGCAGCCCCACCATGCTGCAGGCCACCAGCATCTGTCCTCAGGAAGACTGGAGCAGCTTCCCTGCCTCCATCATGACTCCTCCAACCCATTCTCCGTCTGCAGCCAGTGTGAGCTTTCTAAACCCAAATCTGATCATCTCACTCACTGCAAAGGACCCTTTGATGTTTCTCCATTTTTCTTAAACTTCCTTCTGTGGCTTGAAGCAGTGTTTATAGTAGTGAGTGCTTGGGAAGGCCTGGGCATCTGCCCATCAGAGGAGATGCAGGACAACCAGAGGCCAAACACTGAGGATTAGCTACAGGTCAGCAGGAGTCCACGCCCTGGGGCCAGGTCCTGTCTAGACCACTTTCTGCAGTTACATCTCCCTCCCTCCATTCTTCCACTCTGCCCTCCAACTCACTCACTCTCTCACCTCAATGCACTTGCTTTGCTATCCAGTTTTCTGCTGTCCCTACACCAGAGAGGACACTATGTAACAGCAGAGAGATGGGGGCAAAATAGATGTTTTAATAATTAGTATTGGCTTTAATGGGAGGCCAGGGGGTGCAGCAGCCCCAGGAGCCCATTGGGAAAGTCTGCCACAGCAGCAAGCCAGGCACCCACATATCAGTCTGGCGTGAGAGCTGGCTCTGACAGATACAGCATCGGAAACATGGTGGCATGTGAGGAGGAGTGCTGACAGCTCCTAAACCAAGCCCTGAACAAACATTGTTCTATAGCCACTGAATGTTTCAATATAACTCTCGTGTAAGAATTACAGCCCCAGATTTCAACTGTTACCAGGAGGGCTGAGAACAGTGTGCCAACAGGAAAAATCCCTGTGAGAATCCCTGGGAAGTTTGTTGTGTAGTTTGTCTGTATCTACAGCCTTCCTGTCCTTCCTCCACAAACACTGTCTGCCTGCCAGCTCTGTACCAGACACCATGCTAAGAACTTGGAGTACAAGATGAAGACAACAGCCTCGGCTTCCACAGCTCTTCCATGCCAGTGGGTAAGTCGGCTTGGCCAACAGACAGGTACTGAGGGGTCAAGAGAGGTTAGCCAGGCTTGGACAAGAACCCATAAATAGAGAATTCAAGCCTGTATTTCTGTGGGAACATCAGAAATTCAAGTTTCCAGGAGAAGGGGCATTGAGGATAAGGCCTTAAGGATGAGTAAAAGTTTGCTAAGTGGGTTTGGAGGGAAAGGACTGAGAGGCATTTTAGGCATCAGAAGCAACATGTCCAAAGATCTAGACATTGGAGTCAGCATTGTGGTTTTGATAAATCTTCAGGGAGTTCAACAAGGCCAAAGCCAAGGGCCACGTGAAAGGTCCTATGTGTTCACATTAGGAACCTAGACACTATCCTGAGGTTTCAAGAGGGCAGTGTGCACATAGGTCAGAGAAGTAGTCAAAGCCAGAACTGGACCTTGGGCCTATGTGTCGGCTTTGCAGTTATTTCTTGTCTTGTCTTCAGAAAGGCAACTCAACTCCCTCCTTCCCTTCATGTGCATGTCATTCTCCTAAAGAGAGGTGGAAGTCCTCTACCCATTGAATCTAGAGGACCAGGGAACTCTCTGACAAATGAAATTAAGTGGAAGTAAAGCTATGCCAGAAAATTTCCACTTCCCTTTTTGGTACACTTGCTCAGAGGGAAGTTGACCACCATGTGAGGAGTCCAACTACCCCAAGACTGCTATACTTTGAAAAAGCCCAAGCTAGCCACACAAAGAAGCTTCATGCAGAGAGAATAGTGCCAGACAGAGCCACGGTTATCCCAACCCAAGCACCAAACATGTAAGGGAAAGAACCGTCTTGGACATTCTAACCCAGCAAACCTAACAGAGGCTCCATTAAACTTGCCACAAGCATCTCCAGCTGCTCATCAGACATGGGAAAGGGGAAAAGTGTTCCTGCTGTGCCCTGGTAGAATTTATGACCCAAGAGATCATGAGAATAATAAAATGGATGTGGAGGTTTTATGCTCTAAGTTTCAGCGTGGTTTGTCATCTGTAGTAGATAACTGAATTAATGATGAGGTTATAACAATATGAATGTATTGGGCTGCATGTAACAGAAAACCCACTTGAAGTGTTTTAATGGGTATTTTCTTTCATACATGCACGTACTCACACAAAACAAAAACAGAGGAAGGTGGCTACTCAAAGGCTTTATGAAATTAAAGTCAGAATCTTTAAAATTCTCTTGGCCTTTCCCTCAACGTGAAAAGATAGCTGCTGCAGCCCCAGGTATCATGTTCTAATTCCAAGAAAGAAGAAGGCAGAAGGTAAGGGCTATACCAGCCATATTAATCCCTTTTTATTAATAGAGCCAAAGCAATCCCAGAACCATCACCAGCAGACTTCAACTTAAGTCTCTTTGTTCTTACTTGGGTCATATGACCTTTCACAGCTGCAAATGAGGCAGAAAGAGTGGCTTGAAATTATTAAGAATGGCTTATACCATGATCCCTTTCCACTGCAACCCCAAACAAAATTGGGGCTTCATTAAGCTAAAGAAAGGGAGAACAAATATTAGACAAGGAGGCAGCCGAGTTTTTCTTATTAGTCAAATCTCCTTTTTCAACTGCTTTATTGAGGTTTAATTGACATACAATGAACTATATGCCATATTTAAAATATAAGATTTGATAATTTTGGACATATGTTTAACCCATGAGACCATCACCACAATTAAGATAGCAAACATATCCATCAACCCAAAGGTTTCTTGTGCCCTTTTTAATTCCTTCCTCCTGCTCTTCAACCCTGTCCCCAGGAAACAAATGATGTGCTTTCTATTACTGGAGATCAGCTAATATTTTCTACAGATTACATAAATGAGTAACACAGTATGTACCATTTTGTCTGACTTATTTCACTTAGCATAATTATTTAAAGATTCAGCCATGTTTTTGTGTGACTCACTTGTTCTTTTTTATTGATCAGTAGTATCTCATTGTATAAATATGCCACAATTTGTTTTTCTATTCACCAATTGATGGGCATTTGCATTTCAGGCTATTTCAAATAAAGCATCTATGAATATTTGCGGACAAGTCTTTGTATGAACATACACTTGCTGTTTTCTCGGGTAAATATCTAGAAGCAGACTGGCTGGACCACATGATACATGTGTATGTGTGTATGTCTAAATATTTTTATTAAAAATGTTTAATAACAGTTGATATACAGTATAATATTAGTTTCAGATGTACAACATAGTGTTTAGATATTTATATAACTTGTGAAATGATCATCCCAATAAGTCTAATACCATCTGACATCATACATAGTTATTGCAATATAATTGACTATATTCTTTATGCTGTACTTTACATCTCTGTGACTGTTTTTATAACTGGAAATTTGTACTTCTTAATCCCTTCACCTCTCACCCATTCGCACAACCAACTCCCCTCTCATCTGACAACCACCAGTTTGTTCTCTGTATCTATGAGTTTGTTTCTGTTTTGATTATTTATTTATTTTGTTTTTTAGATTCTACATTTAAATAAAGTCATATGGTATTTGTCTTTCTATGTCTGATTTATTTCATTTAGCATAATAGTTGTTTAAATGTTTTTAAAACTGCCAGGCTGGTTTCCAAAGTGGTTGTACCATTTTACATCCCCACAGTGTATAGGAGTTTAGTTTTTCCATGTCTTTGTCAACACTTGATGTGGTTGTTACTACTCAGTTTCTTAATTCCCATTAGTACTTTGGTCCAGGCCACCTTTGAAGAGATCCTCTACTGCCCCAGTTGGGTAAAATCACTGAGAAAAGGAAAAGGAAATGAATGTATTTTTCATAAAAATTAACTTTCATGTGCAAGGCACTTTCACGTACATTATCTTATTTAATACTAGCAACAACCTGTGGTGGCGATTTCTTTTCCCCCTGCCTTACAAATGAGAAATAGGCCCTGAGAGAGCTGGTGTCATGCTTCTAGGTCTGCACAACCCCAAAGCCCTTGCGTTTTCTCCTTTTCTTTCTGTGACTTGGACCCACTCTATCTCCAGAGAAGACTTCTTTCTGGAAGGCAAAGGAGGAGTGGGCTTCAGAAGACGGCAATAGAAGTAGAGCTGGATTTGGGATAAGAGTCTCCCCCAAAACAGGCATCAAAATCAGACAGGGTGCAGGTCAGGAATAACTTCCTGAAAGGGGTAAATCTTAAACAAGTTTTCCATGCAGCAGGGAGGAAAGGTGAGAAAGCAATTCCCAGATAAAACAGCACATCCCCAGAGATACAGACTGTGTTCAAGGGAATTCAGGTCATTTGGTGACTAGGGCAAAGGTGCAGATAGGCAGGCCAAGAGGTGGAGCTTGGAAAGCCTGGCAAGATGCAGGGCATGAGGGTTCTGGGGAAAAGCCAGGATGGTTAACTTTGATCCAAAAAGCCACAGGAAGCCATTGAAGATGTTAAGCAGAGAAAGGAAATGGTAGACCTGTGATTTAGAACATTCCCAGGGGAAGATATATAGGAAGGGGCTCTCTTGGAGCAGAGGGGCCATGGAGGAGGTTACTTCAAACTCCAGGGGATGAAAGGAGAATGATCATGTGCAGAGCCAAGGTGCCTGTGGAACGCCCAAGAGAACAAATTGAGAAAACAAGAATGGATTTTTGACTGGGGCTGCAGAAAGAGCATGGGGAGTCAGCAGGTAGGTGGTTATTAAAGCCACATGTGTGGATGTGGTCACCAAGAACCTTGTATAGATTGACACATACTGAGTAAGCAGAAGAAGAGGTATCAGCAAAGGACACTGGGAATAAACAGAGAAACAAGAGCCAAGATAGAGGAGGAGGTCTCAAGGAAACAGGGTGCACAGTGAGTTTCAGGGAGAAAACAATGGTCAACATTGGCCAAGGTCACAGGAAGTCATGAAAGGTAAATACAGGCCAGTGCCGATTGCCTTGGCTCTAAGGCAGATCACAGATGGCCTTAACACAGCAGTTTAAGCAGGGTCATGAAGATGAAAGGCGGGTGTGGTTGCTGAGGAGTAATTCTGTGGCATGAACACAGGGAGTGCACTCCCAGGAAGCCTTAGAAAATAAAGATAGCAGTCAGCTGCTAGAGGGGGATCTTGGGCAAGGAAACTTCAAGATGAAGAAACTGGAGAATGTTTTTAAGCTGTTAGGGAAGACACAAATGAAAGAAAGGGGTTGAAAAATCAGGACACCAAGAGAATGTAGCATGGAAGGAGGGAGGTGGCCAAGACCCAAAGCAGAGGTGGTGGATCAGCCTTTACAAGGGAAAAGAGACAAATGGAAGGGGAAAAGCAGAGAGTGAGTTTTGATGGAAATATATTTGTATGGAGTGGGGAAAATTTTTAAGAAATAAAATAGATAAACAACTAGTTAAAAGTAATCAATAAAAAAGCATAAATGCACATGATTAGAAATGAGAATAAGGAAATAACCACATACAGAGGAAATTAAAACAATTATAATGGATTACTCAGTTCAATGCTTTGAAAATAAATTTGAATACATGGATAAATGTGTGCTTTTCTAGGAAACATAAATGATGGAAAACTAACCTCATAAAAGATAGGAAATCAAAACAGTCCAAATACCAGAGAAGAAATTGAGGATGTTGTCAAGAAGCCACTATCCATTAAAGTACTGGCCTGAGACAACTTCACGGGTAAAATCTATCGCAATTTCAATAAGCACATAACTGCAATGCTGTTTAAACCACTCCTACATGTTATAGAGAGGGGGAGGAAGACTTTGAAATGAATCTAAGAATCCAGTGTAATAATGTAAACAAAATCCATAAAAGGACAAAATATACTATAGTCCTATGCTTAAGACAATATAAATGCAAACAAGTAGCATACATACATAGTTTAAAAGGATAGTACACCATCACCACAAGGAGATTGTTCAAGTAATTCAAGGATGGTTCTCCATGAGGCAACCAATTAATATAATGCATAATATCAAAATATCAATAAGAAAACTATGTAGTTCTCCATGTATACTAAGGAGTTAGATGATAAAAAAATTCCATTTTGATTGTGGTAAGCCAGGAGGTGAAAGACAAATACTGTATGATCTCACCTATAAGTGAAACCTAATTAACTAAA
>PVIA01011536.1:0-43742 GCA_004024845.1 Tonatia bakeri | reverse complement strand
CACTCTCTGGCAATTACCCCAAAGAGCTGAAAACTTGTGTCCACAAACAGCCTGCAGGTGGAGGTTTTAGCAGCTTTATTCATAATTGCCCAAAGTTGGAAGCCACCAAGTTGTCCTTTACTGGATGAATGGTTAAATAAACCTAAAATTGTTCTTAAAAAGCTGAAATTTATGGAATCATAACTTCCATTGAAAAATCGATGGTTTAAAATAGATGGTTGTGTAATATGCATAGTCACAATGCACATTTCATCAGGTGTTTTTCATAACTCTTTCTCTTTTTCCCCAGCACTGGTACATTATTTTATTCCTTTCTTCTTTTGTCTGAAACTCTGGAATAAGATAGAAGGGTATATTTATGGTCCTCCCCATTCCATGAATCTACTGTGCATTTTTAACTTTTTATAATTAGAATAAACTGATTTATTTTTTGTACATTTAAAACCAACTTGAAGCACAATCACCAACCGACAGTGACTGTGGAACGCTGCAGATGGCTCGTCGACACATGAGAAATGAATATACACAGAAGCAGGCAATTTTCTGTGGAGAAGTAGGGACGGAGTGGCCACTCTTGCTAGGGGAGGGCGCACGTTCTCCTGTCCCAGCAGGCCTTTTATTGGGTTCCTTTGTACAAGAATTCAGGTAAAGCTCATTACTCATTGCAGGGAAGTAAGGATCAAATAACAAGGAACTCTGAGAGCCTACTTTGAGTCAGGGTTAAAGAACTGTAAAACTTTGAGGAACAAACTTACTTCCTCCTTGGACCCTTCTCATTCAACCAAGAGCATTCTAAACAAAGCAGGTTTCACAGGATTTTACATATTCTTTCTTAGGCCTAATACCCGGGGAACCCGCCCTTTCTAGTACAGGGCTGCACCACCCTGTCATTGTTTCAGGCTTAGGTGGAGCAAGGGGAACTAAGGCAACCAAGAGATAAGGAGATTTTCTTGTGGATGGAATGAGCACTCAGGCTTTGTCAAAGCCGAGGGGTGAGGGTCCATCACCCCCTTTTTGCCATAGCCCCCAAAGTCCTTTCTTGGAGGCCTCCCACGTGATTGTGCCTGTCTTAGGTCATTCCCCCCTTGGGGAATCTTACCCGTCATTGGCTAACCGACCAAGCATTGTGGTCCAGGCAGAGTGAAATAAAAAGAGCAGAAGCGGTGCTCCTGCCAGGGAGATAAGCTTTTGTCTCCTTGCTGGCTTACGATTCCAAGGGTGTTCCCTCAGCCTTAGCCTGGGTGGGGGTTACAGCTTCTGATACCAGGCAGGGCAGTTCCCAACACTAATGTAAGTTCTGGTAGAAACTGTCAATTTGTATCTAGGAGAAATTCTGGTACAAGACTATATTTTAAAAGTGTTGAGCATTGAGGAATGGCTCCAAACAACAAAAAGGACAGAACTTCCAACCGATTCCCAATGGATTTGGTCACTCCATTCTTAACTGACCAGTGCCACAGCTCCTGCCAGGCAGACCTGGGGCTGACTAAGTAGCCAAGGTCTGGTTGGCCTTCATGAAACCTGTCCTTGGGTAAATGGTTACGTGTACACATACTTCCTTTAAGTCCTCCCCAAAACTCTGACAAAGCCCTAAACATGAGTCAGACACTGCCCACTACCATGGAATATTGGACAGTTCCTGGATGTCTGGGGTCTCAGTTGCCCAATGGGTATGAGGCAAATTTGTAGAAAATAATCTGCTTTATTCCAGAGAGTCATAATTACCACACCTGGGTTCTTCAACCAATGGGAAAGCAACTAAAAAGCTACGTGGATGTTGAAAAGACATCCCTGTTTGAGATCAGAATTCTTGAACAAAGTAACAGCAGTACTGAGTTTGAGGTACCAAAGGTATTCATATAGAAACTTTGATTAGGGACAATTTACCTAAAAAAAAACACTTCTACCCAGTTAAATACTGTTTTGAATTATTAAAGAAAGAAATGATACCTAACAATATATTTGCATTTCCATTGAGTTTCTCTTCCCAAAGAATCTACTTTCATATACAGTTAAATTAATTATAGGATTTTGCTCATTTCCTTTCGTTTAAGCTTCCAGTCTCAGGAATCATTAACTGCTCATTTGAAAAACAATTTAAGAAATAGAAATTATCCATTATGTTGGATTATGTGTGTCTATTCTAAAATGTTCTACCAGGAGAACACATTATTATATAATAAATTAATCTTTAAATGCTAGTATTTCAGTGTTCTGAGGTAGGTAAACAAGAATTTCCTTCATTTTTTTTAACAAGACAATTGAAGGAGGGGAAGTCCTTTCAGTGACCTGGAATCACAGAACTAGAGGGATGTTGAAAATGCATTTGAGCTGAGTGCCTCCTCTCTGGTCGTGCCTGCTCCTTCAATGAGGAAGTGAAGAGATGGGGCCATAGACTCAGGTGTCCAGAGTGGCAGTCCTGGCCAAATTCTGTTACCTGAGAGAGCGCCCACAGTGGGTCTCAGTTAGGAGTGGTCAGCGGGTACGGGCATACAGTTTAGGGCCAGGGACAGTTTCCAGCTCTCCTCATTGTGACAAATGATGCAGGCCTTCTCTGACCTGGTGAGAGGGCTGGTCCCATGGCGTGTGCCATCCTTCAGTACTTGCAAGGCCACCTTTAGCTGCCCCATCCTCTTCTTCCCCTTTGCAGTACCTGTGCCTTTCTCCAAGAGTTCAACGGCAATCTCTTCCACCTCCAGTTTCACGGATTTATAAACATATATTTTTTCACTTTCAAAATCATCCTAGTGGTATAAGTACAATTGTGTTCCCCACCCAAGATCTGTTGAATTCTTAACCTCTACTACCTGTGAATGTGACCTCTTTAGGAAAAAGATCTTTACAGGTATATTTACATTAGGATGAGGTTATTAGGTTACAACTGGGTCCAGTATGGTTGGAGTTCTTTTTTTTTTTTTTTAAGATTTTATTTTATTTATTTAGAGAGAGGGGAGGAAGGGAGAAAGAGAGGGAAAGAAGCATCAGTGTGTGGTTGCCTCTCACACCCCCTCCACTGGGGAGTTGGCCTGCAACCCAGGCATGTTTCCTGACTGGGAATCAAACCAATGACCCTTTGGGTCACAGGCCAGCAATCAATCCACTGAGCCACACCAGCCAGGTCTGGAGATCTTATAAGAAGACAGACATGCCAGGAGAAGGGCTTGTGACTACAGAGGCAGAAATTGGAGTGAAGTAAGCCAAGAAACTCAAGGACTGTGGCCACCACCAGGAGCTGGAAGAGGCAGAGAAGAATTCAACCCAGAATCTCAGAGGGAGCACAGTGCTGCAGATACCTTGGTTCCAGACGTCCAGTTCGAGGACTGGGAAAAATAAATTTCTACTGTTTTCAGCCATAAGTTTGTGGTTCTTCATTATAGAAGCCCTAGCAAATTAATACATTGGGTTGGCCAAAAAGTTTGGGGTTTTTTTTCCCGTAAACTAGATCTAATAGTGCTTAATTAGTTGTCTTTAACTTCATTCAAAACAATTTTGTTAGATTGTATTGTGACAGCTGTGATATCAGTGTACATTTAAAAAACTTATCAAAATTGGTTAATTTTTGTGTTAACATCTTAATATTGAAGGTGGAAGAAAAGAAACATTTTGTCATATTATGCTTTATTATTTCAAGAGAGGTAAAACTGCAACAAAAACACACAAAAAAGCTTTGTGCAGTGTGTGGAGAAGGTGCTGTGACTGATCGACGTGCTAAGAGTGGTCTGAGAAGTTTCACGTGGGAGAATTCTCACTGGACGGCGCTCCATGGTCGGGTAGAGAAGTTGAAGTTGATAGTGATCAAATCAAAACGTTAACTGAGAACAATCAATGTTATACCACGTGGGAGATAGCTGACATAGTCAAAATATCCAAATCAATAAAGTTACTGGTAAAAATAAAAAATGTATCTTTTATTTTATGGAAAAAAACACACGGAGTTTTTGGCTTTATGGAGTACCTGATAGCAGGGTAGAAAATTGCATATGTAATTACAAAGTAACCAAAATAAGTTCTGCTTAACTTTTTAAATACTTTTCTGAATAAAATCAAATAATTTGTATGTTCCTTCTGGAAACTCAAGTCTTCATAAAACTCGATAAGACCCAATTCCTCTCTTTCTATCTCCTTTTAGGAGTGAAACATAATGCCAGAGAAGTTTTCTTTGTACAGAAACAAACCTTCATGCTTTCCATGGCTCTTCTGTACACAGGCTAGTAGAAATAGCTCCCATACTGCATTCACTTATTGTCTTCCTCACAGGAGGACTGCAAAGAGCATCAGATACATGTCACTGTGTGTGATGGTACCATTTCTGTGCTGCTAAATAAGAAAGGTGGAAACCAGATGTTTCTGCAGGGAGCCCACCCTGTCCCCTTAACTTCCTGCCACCCTGCTCAGCCCAGGGGGATAGAGCCACTGCTCAGTGGCCAGCCTGGCAGCCTCCCTGCTGTTCCAAGCATCACTGTTCCTCTCAGCAGCTTTGGTCCATGGGAGAAAACAAGACTGCGGGCCTCCCGGGGCACAGCTCCAGGTGAAGGCACATTGTAGGGCTCTCAGGCAGTGCAGGCTTTTACTATCTGCATATTTATTTCACCTCTTAAATGAAATCCAATTTGAGGCTATTAATATTAATGCACTGAGATAATTCTGATGATGAATTAATAAAACACTTGGCCTCTCAATGTGCTGTTTGCTCTTACATTTAATGACGCTCTTAACTGGAAAGAGGGAAAGCCAGAACAGGCTCCACCTGCAGCTTGGAAATTAGAGACCACTTCATTGTTCTGGGCACGCTGCTTTAATGACAATCAATAGAATCGATCTGGGAGAAGAAAAGTATTTACTCAACCTCCACCACATGCTACACTCGCTGTTGAGATTTCTGGAGCACCCTCTGAATACAATATTTCATCAAGGTCCTACATTTGCTAATGAATTACATGCTAAATGAATTTCTCATCTCCCCTCATGGTTTTGGTGCCATAAAATATTGCTTTCTCCTAATAATGTAGAATTGTAATAATAACAGAATTGTACCATCAGGACAGTGAAGGATGGCATTGCTAGGAAATCAAGAAGTCATCCCAATTGTAGACCTACATTTATTTGCACAGCAGACATTGTCCGTGTGGATGCTTTTCCAAAAATAATTCCTGACTGCTGGTCTTTTGTGGTTCAAATGAAGACAATTTACCATTCACACTCTGCTGGATTAGTCATTGAAAAGACAATTTAACTCCAATTAACTTAACTAGATTCAGTATTAAACTTAAACTAAATACACTTTCATTTTAACAGTCATTCAACAAATAATGCATTAAAGGCCTCTAATTAGGCTGGTTTCTCAGTTGATTAAAACCAACAACAATCTATTGTTGGTGGAACCCCACCCCCAACCAAAACACAGCCTGTCGTGTCCAGCGTGCTCTGGAGATTCTGCCTTGTAAGAAGACTGGCACCCGTTTTACCAGGAATGAAAATTACAATCTCACATTGAAGCCATTAATGTGCAACTAGCTGCAGAAAGGAACTAAAACAGGCTAAATCAAGATTGCAATGAATTTTAAAAACAGCCTCACTGTAAGTGAAAGGACAGTGAGTAGGAAAAGTGTCAGCCGGTCTGTTCTTCAACTTGCGAAATAGACACCTCGAAAGCCCCATTAAATTTTAGGAGAATAGCAGGAAAAAGCAATATCTACCTAGGGCAAACTGGTTTGCTCATTGTCATTTACAAGAAGTTTTGTCATATTTGTTCTATTAAATGGGAAAGAACTGCTAAAAGGGACAGCAGCCATGGGTTTGCTCGTCTTACAGTGTTTAAAGGGCACCTGCTTCAGACTCAGAAGTCTGGCATGCTTTTCCTCTATGTGAGGTGAAGGGAGTAAGTCTTAAGCATTAACGCACATGCAGGTGTAGGAAGGCAATAGGCGTTGTGACCGGGATTCGCCAGTGAGACCTCAGTCTAGGAAGAGCATTGTGAAATGACTGTTCTAATACACGTGTCATAGCTGAACCACCATACAAACACCAACTCCGAAGGGGCCGGTCAAGGAAATGCGTTCAGATGAACAAGTCCAGCATCGTGGCAAAGAACATTAAGAATCTGTTGTGGTAAATGCACTGACAATTACCCAGGCCAAGAAATGGCTACACACACATATATGTACACACATGTACATGTGTACACATACATAGAGACAGATGTGTGCACATGTACTTGTACATGAAACAAAATATACCTTTTGCCATCAGAAAATAGAATTATACTGATTTAAGTTTATTATTTTTTAGATTCTTTAAAACATGCTTTGATTATTGTGATAAGACCCTTTTCTCTACATATAAATGTAGCTTTCATGCAAGTTTAGAAAGGCACATCTGATATGAAACACTAAAAAAATCATGTATCAGTGTAAAATGTGCATCTGTTGTAGAGAATCTTAGCTGCAGAACAACGTAAGAATATAAATAGTAGGGATACACAGCCACGAAAGTCACAGTTGGATCTAAACCACCAGACCAGATTTCTCACCTGGAAATAGCCAACTCGCATCATCGGTTGATTTTTAATTGTGAATTCTAATAATTTCTAGCTCAAACACAACGTTTCAGAGATTAAAAAGGATTATAATTAATTACACAAACAGGCCTGGACTTCTTGACCAGTATCTTTGGATTCAAAACAAAAGGACGGTCCAACGCCAGCAGTGAGACAAAGAAAGGGCAGAGAGACCCCACTTCCATGGACTCGCACAGCGGTGTGCGGGCAGTTTACAGAGATCGCAGTCCTCAGGCCGGTTGAGAACCAGAGGAACTATTCGTGGAGACAACTTGGATCCCAAGGAGAGTGTGCCTGGGAGCCCCAACGAACGCACAGCCCGCAGCTTTGCAGAGCCGCGGAGCTGGCAAAGCCAGTGCCCCGGGGCAGCAGCTCGGGGTAACCTGCACTGGGCGATCTGGGTGCAGGGCCTGTGTTGTCTCAGTTCCATTTGTCCACGGAGTCCTTTCGGAAAAGGTGTGGCATAAATAAATGATTAAATAAAATAAAATGAAATGGAGTAAAATAAAATGAAGGTATTTTCCACCGCTTGCCGCCTTTCACCAGGACTCTATGGTTCAGATTTATGCTGGAGGTGGGGAGATAGCAAATAAAAAATGAAAAACAATTTCATATTTTAAATTTATGGGACTGGGGGATAATATATCACTTTTTCCTCGAGCTCAGCGCAATAAATTGTCTATAACCTATTTGGTGTGTTTTTCCGTATCATTCATGCTGGCTCCTTTTTAGTTAACACATTCAGTCTTAGTTAAAGGACTCATTTCAGAAGGGCGACTGCACGGTTAATTACTTAAGGGAAGGTAGTCTGTCCTGTTTTTCTAGATGTAAACAGATAGCATGAAAAGAGCAAAAGACAGGCAGGAGCATCTCAGTAGCTCTTTCTTCCTTCCCTGCGTATGAGCTGCTTTCCCGGCGCTTTAAGGTGATGAAAAGGACAGGAGACGGTGTCTAAATCAGCTGAGCTTGATATGGTGCCAATGCCTTTGGCTAAACATAGATTGACTTAATTCTTTCAATAATGACTTTGGTCTGCAGCACTTCTCCACCACAAGAGGGAGAGACCCAACAGGACAGAGAAAATCTCCTCACCGGGGTTATCTTGACTCTGCTCCAGGCAAAACCTAGAAATATTTTTTTAATCGAGATTCTCCACGGCAGCCCTTTCCAAATGCCAGTATCCATCATCGCTGACTGGATCAATAGCTGTGTTTTGGCCCCAGTCTCCTGCGAGAGATGGCATGCCATCAGTGATAGACAAATATCACAGTTAAGCAAAGTATCCAGCCAGACCTAGTAACATTTTTATTGATTTTTGTTGTGCAAATAATGTCTTTTTGGGCTGAATAAATGGCTTTGAGCCAAACAGTCATTGTTTATGATTCCAAAATGCAATAAAGGGACAGGAAATATATTATAGCCAATGTCTCAAGGCACACAACATAATCATCCTTTGGTAGTAAAAAACTGCCCATCGGAAACCAAGAGTGCATATTTATCCATGCTTAAAGGTGCCTGTAGGACTTGCAAATCTTACACAAAATGTCCTGTTAGGAAACAGATGGCGTTGCCCTTTAACCTATCGAGTAACTACTAGAAAACCCAGCAAAAAAATAAGCACTGTATTTCTTCAATCAATACAAAGAAAGCAGTTTATTATGCTCCCTTCAAATGAAATATCCAAGTTGCCAAAACAGCATCCATTCACTTCAAAAGAAAACACATCAAAAAACTCCCTGACTTTATCAAACACTATAAAATCAGAAAATATTTTAGCAGTTTTTTTTTTAAAAAAACACTATACTTATTCAAAATAATTGAGAATCCATTCGATTTGGTAGCTCAGCTGAAAGTGGTCCATAAATGATTTGCCCCTGAACTAAAATAAAAGTCTTTTATGTGTATTAATTTTGGCCTCCTTTTCTTTGCTTTAGATAGTTCAAACTTTTTAAGGGGCTGCTGAGCTGGGTTCTACACTTATTTCTCTGTAGAATATATGGTTGCCATGCATCCACCTTTGCCCACAAAAATGAGGACCCAGAAGGTAGCTTCATGCCCACTGGCCCCACAGGTCCTGTGGTTGTGGTCTGTGCAGACATGTTACCAAGAACATGCAAAGGTACTGGGTTCCAGAACAGCACCTCCAGGAATCACCATGATTTGATGTAACTAGAGGTGGGTCTCCAGAGTCCTGAAGCACTGAGCACACATTCTGAAACCTAGGACTGCTCACCTGTTTCTGTTCCACCTTGCACAGGCTGACAAAAGAATACAAATCCACCATCACTTGTGTGTCCCTTATATTCCCGACTTTCTATATGGGCTGAGACTTATTCTTGTACTTAACTCATAACTTGATCAATTATTTTTCAGAAGTGTAAGGACTATTTAAAGAACAAACAATTCAGTTATTTATATAGTATTTTAAATTTTGTGTTTACTACTCTACTTTTTGAATTACTGTTTCATTGACTAAGGTGTCATATTTTTTCAAAGAGCATTTCTTATATGATCAGAGTGTGCTCAATGCAAAAAACATGGGAGCTCGGGAAATATATTTTAAACTAACTTGCAATTTGCTATCACAATGGTGCAAACATGCTTTCCTTATGTATCTGTTATAATGGCATATGCATATCTTCCATAAAGATAGGCATGATCATATACTTATGCACTTAACAAAATGCTTTTTTCATACCTATGTATATGGATTATATGTTTATATATTTATCAAAATGTGCTTTTGACATACACATATGTAATAAAGCCTTTCATTCAAAAGATGGCCTGTTCTCTGGGAGGTGGTGTGGAAGACACAGGTCCTCCAGGAGGGTTCAGCCTGGCCCTTCTCCCCAGGGTATCTGCAGCACTGAACACTGGTGTGCTCTGAATCCAGGTAAAATTGATCTGTCTCAAGATTTTAAGCTTCATTTTCCTGACTTCTGGAGGACCTGAATACTTTTTTACAAGCTTATCCATTTCTATAGTTTCGGCAAAATGCTATAAATATTATCTTCTATTGTTATTGTGATTCTTTTCCCTCTTATTATAGGATTTCTTATTATTCTATATACAGAATGGAAGACTTTGTGGTCAACAACTTTTCTCCTAGGTTTTTGTTTGATTTTTAATGTGATTGATGGTATGGATTGTTTTAAATACTAAATAGTTTTTTTAAATTTTTCTTTCTTGGTTTGTGCCTCTGATGCTGTTCTCATGTGAATGTTCTCACTTTGCTTCTTATATTTAACTACAATTGTCTAGGGTTTGCTTCAACATGAGGTTTGCAACAAAGATCTGACTGTCGGACACACAGTTCTTTCCTGGATCAAGTGCAAAGCTTCAGTCACTGTCTATGAAACATCATTTCATAGCAATTGACTGGGTCCGGCACTTCTGTACTGTTCCATTCCTATCTCCTCTTCTTCCATTCAGTCCTCTGTGTTTATTTTAGCCTTAGAGGGCCTTATAACATCTGGTGAATTTAGAATCTTTCTTCTTTTAAAATACCTGGAATCTAATATCCACTTAGTCCTTCCAGTGAACCTGAGCACTTTGCTGGGATCCCACACTATTGATTCATTAGCTCATGGAGTTAGTGACTTAGAGTACTGAGTCTTGTCCACAAACCTGACACCTTTTTCTCCAGTTGTGGAGAGCTTCTTTCAAATTATGTAGTGTTTTTTTTCTCTGACATCCCCCATATTTCTTTTAAGTGTGTTTCTTAGGACTTTGGAGATTTTGTTGTGATAGGCAGCAACGTCCTTTTCCATCATATTTTCTCTCTGATTCTTGCTGGTGAACCTGGGCCCAGTGACTGTCCCAAGGCGATGAGTCAGTCACCCCCTCTGTCCTACACCCAGTATCTTGCTGAACTTCTCATAAAATAAACAGTTTCGTTGCTTCCCTGGAGTTGTTAAGGTGAACAGTCATTTTCTAAAAATTACGTGACTCTTATCTTGTGCTTTCCAGTATTTTAATTTGCTTTATATTAACAACTACCACTTCCAGCATAAAGTTCTATAATAATGGTCCAGCAATTGATTATAAATATTCAGTGTGAGGTCTTTTACCAGACAAGAACAATTTCCTATTTTTCTCTAAGAGCCTGGAGGCTGGTATGGGGTTGGGGGAGAGAGAAACACTTTTTCAAATCTATTTTTCTATTTTGGAGGCAGCATGGGTGGTGTCTCTCCACAAATCTGGGAGCGGCATCTAATGAAGAGCACCCTGAACCCTCCAGGCTGCTTTCTAGAACATCAAACAGTATTTCTACATTTGTATTAACTCTGGCAACTTTCATTATTGAAAGATGAGTACATTTGTATTCCAAATCTCTATTATTTGTGCCAGTGGTATGTGCAGATCATTTTTTTGAACTATAGAGTTTTCAAAATAGAACAGTAGAAAAACGTATAGTTAGCCAAGAAATCTCCACTCACTTGAATGATTTAGCTGATCCAAACCTTGTTTCTCTTCTTTATCTCAAATTTTACACTTGGAAACCTGGCGCCTGAGATATTCTTCTTGCTTTGTAACATTAGGACTTTACCACGTGTGATGTGTAAGTTCCTGCATTTTGGTTTCCATTTGCAGTAATACCCAGGAGAAATGTTGCCAGCATTTCTCTCCCTACAGATCTGGTCTCAGGTGTGTCACCTCCATGACCCTGACGGATCAGTGTGACAATCACAGTTCTAGCTGGAGAAATGACAGGACATGCAGTGAGAGCAGGATTCCCTCCAATTCAGCAACTGTTTGCTTAGACGACCTTATTAATTTAGAGATAACTTTTTTGTTGGCTCTCTTCCTCAACATAGATGTGTCACCTGAGCTTTTTCACACAGCTCTCAGGATTTATCTGAATTCCCCCAAAATACCAAAAAGGACAGAAATATATAATAATGCATATGGGGAATTTACAGAATCTGAATCTGTTCTCATATAGTAACTTCACTACCCCAGTCATATTTAGAAAAAAAAAGGATGCTTACATGTGTTGTCACTTTCAAAACACACTGCTTTATTTAACAAATACATATAAAAGGATTTGCACTTATATAAGCTTGAATATTATATGCACATTAAAGGGATAACACTAGGAGTCTACTCCAAAGAAATGAAAACATAGCCATGCCTACGTGCAAGTGCCCCTGGAGCACTACACACAAGAGCCCAAAAGTGGAACCTATGAATCAATGAGCAGAGTGTGGTATCTCCATGTAACTTTTAAGTACATGGATATGTAACAGAATCTACTCAGCAACAGAGAAATGTGATGCACCGATTTACCACATGGATCAATTAGGAAACCACCATGCTGAGTGATAGAAGCCAGTCACCAAAGTCATACATATATACTATCATTCCCTTTGTGTAAAATGCCCCCAAAATAAAGAAAGCAAGCAGATTAGAGTTGCTGGGGGCTGGGGCAGGAGTGGAGAGTGACCTGCTTTTCTTCAAGGAGGGCGTGATACACATGCTCTAACATTAGGCTGTGGTGGCAGTTGCACGATTCTGTATATTTGCCAAAAGTCATTGACTTGTACACTTAAAATGGGTGAATCTTGTGGTATGTAAATTATACCTCTGTAAATTCACTTTAAAAGGGGATAATCCCTGTTAATTTATGTTTCAACAAATCTCCATGACGCCCTAACCTTTTGAAAACCTTTATGTGAAGACATTTCCCGCTTCGTCTTTCACTGCATGAAGGTGGGTACAAGGAGCGAAGTCAGCAGTCTGAGAAGTGATGGAAGCTTGGTGTACAACCATAGGCAGTTTACTACACATTTCTCGGAATCTCGTTCTTTACCTGTAAAGCAGAGATAATAACTGCATGTACAGTCCCATGTTAGTCTCAGATGGGAAATAGCAAATATCCAGTCTCAGCACATAGTCAGACTCAGCAGTATAGTGCTTCCATTTAGTCTTTGCAGAGTTTCCACTGTGATGAGCGGTGGAGGAGAAGGAGCATGGACACTGGTGTGGGGCTCCTCCACAGACCAGCTGTGCAGTGAGGGACAGCAGCTCACCATCTCTGAGCCTGGCCAGGCCATCTGGAATACGGGAACAGGAACCTTACAAAGGTGGTATGGGACACAAATATAATAACACAAAAGCATTGACAGCAGGTTCTGGCACACAGTAAATGCTCAATAAATGCTGATTTTCTTCATCAAGCTGTCTTGTATAGTAAAAACATACCCACAAAAGGAAATATTGAACTGATTTTTATTCTCAAATATTTAACCAGTAATTACATACTCTGAATGTAATCATCCAATAGGAAGGATACTAATTTTTTATTATTGATGCTCTGTGTATGCACATTAGTTACTGCAAACGGATTTAATGATGTTAGATGCCTGGGACAATCTACATCAGCTAAGGGTGCCTTTAGTTTACAAACACACCCCACATCTCCGCAACATTCCCTCTCTCTCTCTCTCTCTCTCTCTCTCTCACACACACACACACACACACACACACACACACAGTATCACCAGGAGTAAAAATCCAAAACCAGATGAGGAATTCAGAAGACTCTGTATTCTAGACCCTTTAGGTTGTTGAAAATCTCTCCCAAGGACATGAAAAAAATGATAAAGACAACGAGATACCACTGCACATCCATTAGAATGGCTATAATCTAAAACATTGACAGCACCATATGCTGGTGAGGAACTCTCATTTATTGCTGGTGGGAATGTAAACTGTTACAGCCACTTTGGAAGACAGTTTGGAGGTTTCTTACAAAACTAAACACACTCTTGCCACATGATCCAGTCATCATGCTCATTGGTATTTACCCAAAGGAGTTGAAACATATGTCCACCTGAAAACCTGCATACGGATATTTATAGCAGCTTTATTTATAGCTGCCAAAACTTGTAAATAATCAAAATGTCCTTCAGCAGGTGAGTAGATGTACAAATAGTGTACATCCAGATAATAGAGTATTATTTAACACCAAGCAGAAATGGACTATCAAGCCATGAAAAGACATAGAAGTACCTTAAATGCCTATTACTAAGTGACAGAAGCCAATCTGAAAACCTACATAGTATATGAATCTAGCTCCATGACAAAGGCAAAACTATGAGGATACAAAAAGACTGGGGTTGCCCTGTGTTGGCCTGAAGAGATAGGTGGATAAGCACGGCACAGAGGATTTGTTAGGGCAGTAACACTGCTTTGTCCAACACTGTAAAGGTGGGCACCTGTCGCCGCACAACACCCGAGAGTGACCCCTAATGTACATTGTAAACTCTGGGTAATGATGACGTGTCAGTGTCGGTTAATAAATCGTGACAAATGTCCCATCTGGTGGCGATGCTTATAGTGGGGGAGAAGGGGGGCTGTTGTAAGCGTAAGGCTTGTATGGGAGATCTATAAACTTCCCTCTCAATTTTGTTGTGAACCTAAAACTCATCTAAAAAAGTAAGTCTTCTTAGATCACATATAATCAGTGCTTCCTCACACAGACCAGTGTGAGGTGTCCTGGTGCTCTTCCAGGCTATCGCCGATGACAGAGGTTTTCCTGCCTGACTTGACAGACCGCACCTCAGGAAACCTCGAGAGAGTTGGAGAAATCAGCCTGCCTTACAGGGGCTGTGCTATATAAATGCCCATTTCATGCTGCAAAATTCAGCTTGACAGGCACTCAGGTGTCTATTTACTGTGCCAGAGTTGACCTTCCCATGAACTGGCACTCTATCAAAAGCTACACACTGATCAATTATCGTAGCTACGTCATCTACCTGAATGTTTATATCAGTTATCCTAAATTCCAGATTAAACTTTCCAACCAAAGCTCCTTGGGTTACACAGCTTGATGGTGAAGTTGGGTAATGAACGCATGAGATGCCAGCAGAAATACAGCTGGGGGTAAGAACTCCAACCACTTGGCTCAGCCACCTGCACTAACCAGGAGGAGTTGAGTCACCTCAAGAAAGTTTCTTTTGACTGGCGTGGGGACCACAGGACCATGGTTCTAGGTCTCTCTTGTTCTCTTCTGCCAGCCATCACTGTGAATTTTGACAAGTTCCTTAGTTCTCTTTAGTTTTGGGTTGCTCTACTGAAAATAGAAATAATACAATCCATCCCAAAAGATGGTTATAAGAAACTGAAAGTGGTAGGATACACAAACTGCCTGGAGCCAAAAGGGGGTGATGAACATTCATTTCCTTTCCCACCTTCTATGTCTTTCCTTCTTTCCAAGAAAATCTGCGTTTTAAGGTCCAAGCAGAGAAGTCTGATGCTGCCCAGGACTGCCTTACATAATACTGCTACACAGATTAAATGTCACCAGCCAGGAAGAGAGTTCCATGATACTTAATTTTTAAAGCACCTTGACTTCCCCTGCATCAAATATTACATCCCATATTGAGAAATGTGTTCTAATGAAAGGCAGGATGGACAAGGGGGCATCATGGGCACCCATCCACAGAGGAACACTGAAACACGATTGGGGAGCAAAAATTCCTGTGCGGTGAAACGGTCACCATTGTATTTGCACAGTGTCCACTTCCCTTGATAGAGAAGGCCTCCTGCACCTTCTGTGTTGTTGTACTTGGCTTGTCACCAAGCACCCCCACCATGAGTCTGCAAGTGACAACTCTCAGAACCCAGAGCAGACGCTGGGACAAGGCTTCGGTGTCTAAATGGGCCAAAGCCACCACCATTGTGTGCAAGCTTAAGAAAAAACAAACACACTAGTTCTATTGTCTTCTTGCTTTGGTTGTTTGTTTATTTTGTAAAAATATTTTGGAGTTTTTGTGTAAACAGTTTTAATTATCCTGTCTTTGAGGCCAAGAGGTTTCATTTCCATTAGCCAAAACAGGTTCTATATAAGTAGGTTATTGCAGTTTTCATTGCATAGTCTACATCCTTTATAATTGTAAAGTTGGGGAAGAACTAATCAGGATCGGGCTTCTGGCAAAACTAGTCAAGTTCCTGAGCAGATGCCCCAGAGAAAGAGCTCCTGCTTGGGCACAAATTGAGGATGCGGCAAAGCCCAGACATTCAACTCTATCCCAGTGGCTGTTGGATTTGCTCTGATATGATGTATCTACTTGGGTCCTGGTACCTTTAAATAAATGTCAGATAATCAGGTGGCATAGTTTAAGGGAAAGACTTGAAGTGGCTAATTGCCTCACTCATCAGCATGGGTTGTTCAATAGACTTTGAACTCCAGAACAGCACCCTGTCAGAGCTGTGGGACCCGGGGACACCCTTTTCCTTCTCCAGGGTTGACAGACAGCCCGAATCTCAGTTATTTCATGAGTAAGAAAGATCTGTTATATCTGTGAAAGTGAAGAGATGGTGAGATCATTAGCAAGGTTAGAAATGAGGGAAGTCAGTCATCTTTCAAGGTGGATGCCCTAGAGTGCCCTCCACAACCTCCCAACTGTCAGATACCGCTGGACCATGGACTCTGTCCCCAGATCCTGGGGCAATAATAACCTGCCTCCCTCTACCCCATCTCCTGGAGAGAAGGCCAGGAGAGTGAGTGTGGGAAGGAGAGAGCTCCCATTCATCCCTCACCTACAGGGCCTACAGGGTTGGACAGGGCTGGTGTATCTGCAATGATACCTTCAGATTTACTACAGAATGCCATCTGTCCAGGATAGGAAGGGCCTCCTCCAGTGTAGAAGGCAGCCATGCATCGTTGCAAATCAGTGTTTTCAGAGTGAGGGCCTGGGCTTTCCCTGAGGGTGGGATATCCTACTTAATACATGTGACTATATTTTATACAGCTTTATTGAAACATAATTTATATATCATACAGTTCATCAATTTAAACTGTACAATTTCATAGTTTGGGTACATTCACAGTTATCTGCAACAATTTCCACCATCAATATTATCTGGGCGTGGAACTACTGAGGCATATGGTAAGTTATGTTTAATCATCTGGAGAACTGTCAGGCTGTTTTCCAAAGTGGCCACACCATTTAACATGTTAGCCATCAGTGTATGAGGGTTCTGAATTCCCTGTATTTTTTCCCATGTGTATTATTATCTGGCTTTTGAGTCTGGCTTTTCTAGCAGGTGGGAAGTACTATCTCATTATGGTTTTGATTTGTACTTCTCTGATGGTTAATGATGTGACTATTTTCTTATGCGCTTATTGCTCATTTGTGTATCTTTCTTGGAGAAAAGTATATTCAGATCCTCTCCCCATTTTTAAATTGGGTTATTTGCTGTTTTATTAGTCCATTATAGATTCCAGATATAAATCCTTTATCAAATATACGATTTGTGAATATTTTCTCCCATTCTACTCATTGCCTTCTTACTTTCTTGATAGTGTCCTGTGAAGTACAGAAGATTATTTTTTAAATTTTGATAAAATCCAATTTATCTGTTTTATCTTTTATTGCTCATGCTTTTTGTATCATTCTTAATAATCCATTGTCAAATTCAAGGTCATGGAAATTTTGCCCTATGTTTTCTTCTAAAAGTTTTATGGTTTTAATGTTTACTTTTAGGTCATTGGTACCATTTTGAGTGAATTTTATAAGTGGTGTGAGGTGGGGGTCCAACTTCATTTTTTTACTTTTGGCTATCCAGTTATCCCAGCACCATTTGTTGAAAAAACTCTTTTTGCCCATTGAATGGTCTTGCCACTGTTCCTCAAAATCAGTGGACCATAGATGCATTGACAGTTTGCAAATGTTTGATTCCCTGTCTACAACTAGTTAAGAGCAGAAAATGAAAGCACGCCTTTAGAAACTGTGACAGAGCAATTTAATGTCTATTGAATCTAATGATTTAAAAGTTCATTTATTTTTATTTCATTATTTATTAATTAATTGTTAAAAAAATTGCTCTACTGTGCATTAAAGGTAAAAAGGGAGAAAAAAAAAACCCAGCCTGGTCCTTCCTGTCAGATAGTTGCAGAAGCTGAAGTAAAGACCCAGAGGGTGGGTGCTCTGCTGTGCTGGGAGCTAGTTGGTTCCCGAGCAAACGTGTGATTTTCATTAGCGGAAAAATCTAGGCTAATTCAGCCAGGCCAATAACAATTTGCATTTGATTTTATCCGTATTAAATACAAAGTCATTATCATTTAAAGTACTCTTAGGGGAAAATTAGTAAGACAGCACCCTTTTTTAAAATTAGTAGTGAAACCAAAGTATTTAGATTTGAAGATTAGACAGAGGCAAGGGGTCATCAAATGGAACTGATAAGACTGAGCATTTCATGTGATTTCAAGTATTTCAATATACTTTAAAAACTCACAAATTCAAATAAATCTCAAAGCTTTCTTTTATTTGTCAATCTTAAACTTGCTTCTGCGCATTTTTTAAAAAATGATGAGTGCATATTATTTTGCAGGAACATAAAGAATGAAGCCCACATAGGAAACGACAAGAAAGCCTCCTTATCGAATTCTAATAACTGATTCCTCAGGGACTACGATTAGGGTCCTGAGAGTGAGCAGTGAGCAGTCACTGTGAGGCCTTTCCTGGGTTATCTGGCTTTGAAAGGATCATGTTCAAACCCTGCAAAGATAAAAGGCCGCCTCCACAGGCTATGAGCTGGACCGTTAAACATTTCCATATGACAAAGTCCTCTCCTGAGGTCTGACCTGCCGGGAGAGCCCAAGTCTGCAGATCTGAAGAAGCCAGACCCTCTCCTGCCTGCTTCTCAGAGCCGAGTCTGGTGAGCAAGCTTTTGAAAACTACTTTAAAATGCTTTCTGTGGGGGAAAGTCTTAATGAAAGGGGAACAGACACATAACAAGGTTCAAAACCAAGCTCTTATCTAAATGGATTTTTAGAATAAAAAAGAAAACAGAAAGAATGATAGTAAATCTTCTGCAATGAAGTTAATTTCTGTTGACATCTACTCACTCTTTTTGATACACTTATCAGATATTTATTTATTATGTTTACATCTATGTAATCAATTCATAATGGTGATTGCTTTTTCTAAAGAAGCACTGACAGCTCCTTTTTTTCATCCTCTTCAGATTCTAAAAGGAATCTCTTACTAGGCAGGGGAAAAGTAACTGGGTTTTCTCTTCCACCGCTTTCATTAATTAATTTTAGTTATTTTCTCTTGAACTTTTCACTCATTTTTAAAAATGTGCTAGTATCAGGTATTGAATAAAATTCACATATATAAGAGATATTGTTTAATGACATCATATCTGCCCAGTGTTTCAGACATTGTAGGCAACTTATAAAAGATTTTACACTGATTACAAAAGCCCTATTTTAAAGTATTTTCAAGGATTTTAGAAATTATTTTTACTTACAAAAAAATGAAAGAACATTTATTTAGTTTGTTTATGAGTTTTTTGTGTTTTCGTTTTTAAGTGCTGCTAACATGAGATATTTTTCTGAAGTTTTTAAGTAATTCTATTCAATTAAGGCTTCTCAGGTGGTCTGGAGACAATGTAGTGATGAGATGTGACACGCAATTGATAGTTTTAGCATGTAATGTCTTGGTTAATATTAGTATTAGAGTACAAATGGCTTCGAAGAATGGAGTAGCTGAAAAATGTATGGGGTTTGATAACACATTGTAGAAGCTAAAGATTGTTTGCATGTAAGAAAGTGCTGTGTTTATGAGAAAGGTAACATCGAGGATTGTGTTGCTAAGCTGCCATACAGGAAAGGACCCAGCAAGCTTCTAAGTCAAGGTGGCACGCACACCTGTGTGGGTACCAATGGACAGGTGCCCTGCTGGGTGATGTGGTCCTACAAAGATGTGTGTCTCAAGCTGGTGATTGAATCCCTCAGACACTCACTCTGCACACATGTGCTAAGGGTCTGTGCTCCTCACCTCCTGAGAAAACTCTGCTCTAGGAAGGGTTTTGTTTGCACAACCTTCAGACATCACCTTTGCAAGCAATGCGTCCCTTTTACCCTTGGAAATTAATAAAACCCTGTTTCTGTCATCTCCAGGAGCTTGTTGTTTGCCTGCTCTGACCTCGAATGGATTGAAGTAGCATACATTACCCAACATGCCCAGGGGAATAACAGTCACAAAATAAAGAAAAAACAATGCCTGTTCTCAGTGTAACTACATACCTGGCAATGACAAGAGTGCCAAAATGTGTGTTTAGCAGCCAAAATGCTAAATGAATCCACTGAAATCATGTTCATTTTTTAAAGAAGCAAAATATGTAGTTTTCTAAAAGTATACTTGAAAGGTCCAGAAAGTTGTTTTTTTAACCAATTCATCTAAAAATAAAATTAAATAACTCTTTAGAGAACAGAACTTATTCTGTCCCAAAAGTTCCTTTTGAAAATTAATTAATAAATGTATCAAATTTTCCAAATTTGAAGCTAATATTTAAGATTCTGGAGGAATAAATTCAATATACTGTACTTTTTAAATACTTGCAGCTCCACTATTGGACATTCTTGTGTTTATATTAAGATCTTAATAGTTGAAATGAAAGAATATATAGCTGAGTCAGAATACATAGAATGTTCACAGTATTCCAAACGTAATACAGTGATAACTGGAAATACCAGGAGGAAATATGCAGCATAATTGGGTTTTAATTCAATTTCCCTTGGACTAAATAGCATGAGAAAAGGTGTACAATGTTTTGAAGCTTCCTATTTCTTTCCACATGCATATGCTTTTTGATCAGCTTATCTGTGAATATCACTGAATGAATGAGAACTCTCTCCCAATTGACGTCTCAATCATACATGCATGTAATTTCATTCACTTGTCAATGAATGTTTTATGTCAAACATTTCTATACTAACTAATCCTAACTAACGTTGCAGTGCATCCTGACATCAGAGATTTTAACTCTGAATGCCTCTTCCTATTTCGATTCTCAGTGATATGAAAACATTTTCTGTTATGTACATGTGTTAAGCACTTGTGTGGATGCCTTTGAACCTATCCTGTTGCTTTCGTGAAAAATAGCTGTGTGTGTATTTCTGTGTATACAGGCAAATATCATCAGAGGCACCTCCACTGTGATGGTAACCTTTCCATACACTTTCCAACTTGTCTGCGTTTTCTTGAAGGTCGATTGGGTTTTTAGCTATGTTATCTGTGAGGTGTTTGATGGAGTGGTCCAGATAACAGGGGAGAGCAAAGGGA
Source organism: Tonatia bakeri (assembly GCA_004024845.1). NCBI lineage: Eukaryota > Metazoa > Chordata > Mammalia > Chiroptera > Phyllostomidae > Tonatia > Tonatia bakeri. The sequence continues at coordinate 23,102 of PVIA01011536.1, read as the reverse complement.
AGAGAATTTTTTGAAGATCACAAACATGGCTGTTCATTTTGTTATCTGACCCTATCTGTTGTCATAGTAACAGGTTTCTTTTAACCCCTGTCATGGGATAGTTTGTCTCAATCCGCTCCGAGTTCTCCTTTGACTGAGGAGCTGCTCCTACAGCACCCATACGGTTCCAGCCTCTGTGAAGGTCTATGGAGGGGCCACAGGTGCAGACTCCCACGTCGGGAAGCATTTAAATTACATTGTCAATTTAAAACACCATCTTAATTTGGGAGGAGATAAAGCAAACCCAGATGCTTTCTCCCCTGGTTTTACAATGTGTAAGTAAATGTCGTTTATGAATGAAATGAATTAACATGTTGACTTGCTAAGTTTCAGGCAGGTTTAATATTGCATCACGTCTGTGATGAACAGGAAAGTGACCAAACGCAGGACAGTGTTTGAGGCAAATTTTAGCGAAAGGCATAGAGTCAAGGCTGCTCTGATTTCCTGTGCTGCTCCTGGAGGCTGCAGCTCATGCAAGCTGACCTCTTTGCCCAGGCCACTCAATGCAGGGCCAGGAGGAGGGGCTGGAAGCGGGTCCATTTATTTATTTAATTTTTCAATTACAGGTTACATTCAATATTATTTTGCCTTAGTTTCAGGTGTACAGCATAGTGGCTAGACAATCATATACTTTACAAAGTGGTTTCCCTGATATTTCCAGTACCCACCTGGCATCACCGTACATAGTTATTACAATGTTAGTGACTATCTTCCCTGGGCTACACTTTATATCTCGTGACTACACTGTGACTGTCAATTTTTAGTTCTTAACCCCTACACCTTTTCAGCCAGCCCCCAACCATCAGCCTGATCTTTGTATCTATGAGTCTATTTGTATTTTGTTATTTATTTTGCTCTTTAGATTCTACTTATAAGTAAAATCATGAAGTATTTGTCTTTCTTCGACTGATTTTACTTAGCATAATACCTTCCATAATAACGAAAAGATACTTTAATGTAAAGATGCTAAAAGAAAATGCCAAGGGTGATTTTTGTTCTTGCTTTGGTTTTTATTTTAGCTCACATAATCATCAGAGTTTGTAATTTCTGGGCCTTAAAACTAAGTGTTTCTCAATAGCAGCAAGAAAACTTGATTATAAAATAAACATTTTTCAAATATTCTTCAGGATATATTAGAACAGTGTTAAATTTACAGAAACTATTTTGAGTCGTTGCTGAGTAATCTTGAGGGAATTTTTTCTGTAGAAACTACAAGCTGATCCTCGGGAGACGGGACGGAGCCAGTGCAGGGCGCAGTGCACGCTGGGCCGGCCTCTGCGTGGAAGCGCACTTGTGCTGTGGTCACCACTCTGCTTTACAGGTGTGGTGCCACCCAAGTTCCCCTTTCTTAAAGGGGACTTGTTCTTATTTTCAAATGAAGAAACAAAGATTGGTGAGGTAGCCATTCCCAAGATCACTCAGGTCAACAGGACCCGGGGGCAGAGGTGGCCTATGTCACCCACAGGATCTCTGAACCTCCCTCATTTCACCAGCAAAGTACTCATCTATCTCAGAGTCTATAACAAGATTCCTACATTGCTTTGTCTCTATTTCACATTTTTATTCACCATTCTTGTCGTCATTGTCGGTGCAATTTAAACGTGTAGAGGTAACACTCAAGGTCTAACCTCCTGCGCCCTCCCCTGTGCACACACGAGCCCCCAACAACACAGATTCCTTAAGCTTGGTCTGTGAGAATGTGGGGTAGAGGAGCGCAGATAAATACTCACAGAAGGCAATTTCCTCTACAAAATCTCACCACAGGCAGCTCGCAAGGGTACTTGTATGATATGTACTTATCGTAGCTGATTCTTTATCTCACACCTGAATAAATGACTGCTGTGTTTCTTCTTTGTCTTTCATGTGATTTTTACTTTTCTATATGTTTGCTTTTTCTGACATTTAGAAAAACACATTTGACTTTTCTGTATTATTTTATCCTCTATGTTTCAAAAATTATTGACCACTGGTACAACTTAAAGTGCCACTCAGGGGCACAGAGATGAAAATCCAGTGAGCAGGAAACTTCAACAGATCTGACAGTATTCTTGTCCTTTCTACAATTCAGTGCAATTAACAGGTATTTTTTAGTCAGGACTAAATATAAGGCATCCTGGTAAAGGCTGCCACGGATAAAAATGACACAAAGCCAGTCCACTTCCACCTGCAGAGGGACACCAGCTACACGCAGGGGCAATGAAGGCAGGAGATTGCTCTGGACAGTCCACAGAGAAGCCTGCCACCCAGTCTGGGGATCAGAAAGGCTTTATGAGAGAGGTTGCATTGAAAATAAAACTTGAATATAGTTAAGTTTTATGGTCAAAGTTAAAAGCCAGTTAATTTACAAAACAACAATTCCCTTCCTGGTTGAGTAATAGGCAGACTGTCTAGCAGAGTGTACCACCCTTCTAGACTGTCCTTTTCCCTTAGCTGGACCTGTGCACCAGCACTCAGGGCAGGGGTCTGGGTGAGGACCCTGCCGCGGAAGGTTTCTGTCCTTCCCAGGACTCAACGTTTTCTTGGTATTTTCTTCCTTGGTCACCCCCACACTGTAGTCTGGGTGCCATGTCTTCTTGGTCTCTGCCAGGATCCCTGACACCCTGCAGGAGGAAATGACTTTTGTCATCTTCAACTTATTTTCTCTAAGAGATTTTACCTTTGCCCTCTCAACCCAGACCTGGCAATCTTGGTGATTCTGAGCTGCTAAGTTGCCCCTTCCTTCTCTGTTGCTTGACATATACTTATGAGCCAGTTAGCTGCACTGTCAGTACCTTGAGTTTGTATCATATTCAGTTGTATGAACACAGGATGTGTGGCGTGAAATGTACCTTAGGTATAAGTGGCCGATCAACATGTATAAACACGATGTACAGGCAGATACCTATCCTATACGCGCAGGTGCACAGATGTGGACAAGTGTTCATTATTGCTTGTTTTTCACAGCGGAAAACCAGAAAGTATGTTCCAGTTCTATGTTCACCCATAAAAGGGCAGTAAGAGGAACTACCGCACACCCAAGCTCTGTCCCTCCACCACATGATGGGCAGAACACATGACCAGCTCCCCAAGACCCATCACTGCATGGAAAACCTAGTCACAGAACCTGACATCTGCCCCACTAATGTAAAGCAAACAAATGCCCAAAATGTATTTTGTAGATATCCAGCCACGTAATGTGAAAAATAGAGACATTTATTGAAAATGATACAGGATACAAGAAACATTTTACATAGGACAATGATGCCTCCTCTTCAAAGTTATGACATTCTTGAGGAAATCTGGTTCAGTGGTAGTGGTTTGAATCAATTCTTTAGCAACTGCAGCACGATGTTCCTTCTGCTCTGGTAGCAGAAACTGTGGAACAGACTTTGCTGTGACACGTTTCATGAGTTTCATGACAAGGCCCTGTGTCAAAATCTGAGATACAGTAGTGTTTGGAACCCCCAATCAGCTTCCAGTTCTCGCAGTGTCAGTCGCCAGTCTTCGTTGATTGCAGCTTGTACACATTAAATTATTCTCAGGTGTTCTGCTTGCACAAGCCCTCCAGAACATGGATCACTTCCAACAGATTCTTGGCCATCTTTGAAACATTTGTGCCACACTTTTATTTGTGTTGCACTCATTGCATTGTCCCCAAAAGCCTTCTGAATCTGTGGAAGGATGTTCCATGTTCAAGCATAACTCCAGATTTGATGCAGACTCATTGCTCTACTTGCTCAGTCATTCTGAATGTGATGGGCACACAGTACACACGTTCACTCGATGACATCTACCACCACCACTGACTAGTACAGTGAAGTCATCATTGTTCACACATGTTCAATCCAGTCCCCTCTCCTTAGCATCCAGGTTACATCGATGTCACACAAACCATTCTCATATTAACAATGGCTAGACTTTCTCCAGATAGATCTCATATGTCCCATCCCCCTCGAAGGTAAGCCCTGGTCTAGGATAACAGTTCTTCAGGCCAGTGCAATGATCTCTGTCCACACTCCTTTTTCACAACTATCTCTACTTGTCAGAATGCTCGTCTGACAGGTTCTTCACAAAGTGCCTTCATTTCCACAGGGGAGCGCTGATACCCCTCCTACAGAAAGAAGTGCTGGGTTCATGGTGTGTCCTGTCTTAGCACAGCTCACCTTGAAAGTCCCAAGGGCAATCTTCTTTGCATCTGAGCCTCCTACAGTTCCAGCCACAATGCCTTCAAATCTTCAAAGTGTATAATTGCAGAGCATGTTCCCGGTGTACAGCTATAATGGGAGATTCTTCTCCCCCACCCTGCAAAAAGTCAAGCTGACTGGCATCAACCTTCCCTTCACAAAGTGATGTCAGCATCCTGGTGACTGAGAACTTTTCTCAGCACTTCTCATTTCTAACCTGAATCCCCTAGGGCAACCTGCAAGTTCCTGCTCCTGACAGACGCCCTTATCTCCTGGTTCCTGTGCTGAGCAGGGCACAGTATAGTGGGACATCACTGGGTGATAGAGGCCAGGTTCCCTACTGGTCCCACTGGCTGTCATTCCTGTTGACAACTTAACATCAAATTCCCTGGGAGAAGCTGCTAGCTAGAATCTGTCTTTACAGGGAACTCCATACCCTCAAATCTACAGTGAAAGAAAAGACAATGGCCAGCAAGCAAGGGAGAAATTAAACAACAGTTGGACAGTAGTGATGGAGGGATGGGGGCGGTAATGGGACATGTCACATGACTCAGCAACAGAAATAGCATAAAATCATCACCCACTTTACAACCTCTGTGGCTATTCTCATTGCACTGTCAGTACAGCATCTCCTGGCCTGAGGTCTCACAGGATGAGCAGTCAGCTCATTTTAGGTCCTGTCACCACCATAGTGTTCACTTGTTCCCACCTAACACCCCCAGGGGAACCCCCATTGTGGCCATAGAATGGCAGGATAGTGTTTCTGCAGACATACCCCCAAGGGAGCCTCTGGTTGGGGACCTGTGCTAATATATGATTTGGGGTGACGTATAAACCATTCTACTGGAAGGGATTGACTTTAACTCCGCCAGAGGGTTGGGATAGGGTTTGGGCTCACACTCAATCACTCTTGATGCCCTGCACCAAATGTCTTCTGCACCAAATCTCTTTTTTCAGTAGATATCTGCTGTTGTGCAATGCATAGTAGTACAACATTCCATTTACAGGATGACTCACTGGCCATGGGAATCAGCCTCGGACCTTCAGATGTCCTCAGAAGTCACACATAAGAAAGGCTTTCCCATTACTAAAGTATCAATCATATGAAAATCTTGAATACTTTGGTATTTTAAGAAAGACATTCTGTTTGAATCATCTAATAGAGAACCTCTTTCTCTCTAGTTTCCAGGGACACCATGATATTTTTCTCCCAGAACTTAAAAGGGTTATGGGCTCTTTTTAGCTATTACATTTTTTTTAAGTGCTCAAAGATATAAAGATATAAAATCAAATAGAAAATACATTCTAACACAGAAAATGCAGAAACTTCTTTTTAGGCAATAAGTATTGGTATGTTTTTATTCGCTTTTTGAATAAAAATATATCAATAAAGGAATTGAATGTGCTTGTCCATGAAAAAAACAATGTTCTTATTGTGGGTAATGCTCATGGTACGAGTTTGCTGACAGACAGACATTTCCCACATTCAGTGACAGGAATGCTCAGTGAGCAACTGGAAATCCACATAACTATGTTTCAGTCATTCTCACTGGGCCCTGAACCAGCCCCTTAGCTCTCACTATCTCCTCGCCACTCTGTGAGATAAGCATAGGCCCATTGCCTCTTCCAAAGGACAAGTTGGAATCAACAAATTATCCTAGAGAAAATCTTGTGCGTTCTGCCTGAAACTCTGAAACAGAAATGCAGAATAGTAATAATAATAAGAAGAAGACACCTGTAATTTTTCTCTTTTTAAAATTTCCTTTCAGTAATCTTAGTAAAATAAAATGTTATTAACACTGAAAGAGTTCTTAAATATGTCCAAATAACAGACTGTGCAATAAAAAAGGAAAAATTAAATGTATAAAATAAATTGGAGAAATCAAATGAAAAATGTTTTAGTATGCTTAATGTCCACTTTTATATGCAAAGCTTTAATTCCATCCAAGATATCAGTGACCATAAGTGACAAAATGTATAATTTACTGTATCAAATCAATCATTAGCAAAGAAAAAACATGCTTTGGCCTCCTTGGGTGTAGAGAGGCAGGCAGTAGAGGCTGCTTGGTGAAAGGGCTTGCACTCACAGTGGAAACTCAGCAGCAGGACTAGTCTGGGGAGAACAGCTAGGGAAGGGATTCTTTGAAAGGTTAGGTATTATTTAATATTTATATTTAAAATCAAATTAAGGACTGTTTAAAGGATGTTTGCATTAAGAAATTGGATTTGCTTTAATTATTTGGTTATTTGTTATTCCTATATAGCATTTATTAATCAAATGAAAACCAGCTTTTAATAGATTTCATTTCCATTCAAAAATAGCCCACTAAATTATTAAGTGGTAAGATACCCCTTAGAGATCAGCATTCCTATGATGCTCTCCCAGCCCCTGTCCTTGTCTGAGCAAACTTCTTGCATGGGTTTCCAAGATATTTTCAGACTTTAAGAACCTTACTATCAGACTCATTTGCAGCAATGCTTCTACTGATAATTTTATACTTAATTTTATTTTAAAGCCTTAAATTTGACCTTGATGATGCCTAGGCTTCTTCACCTAGGTGGGTATCAGGCTTGTGCTGAGAGGTGCTAGTTGGGCCTTTCAACCCCCCAAACCTGGGCCAAGCCATGCAGAGATCTGAGAACTCACTTGGCCAGCACAGCGTCTTAGCCTCAATCTCCCGCATACCCAAGTGTGCCCATTTCTGGGCCTTAGGTGGCAATTTCCAGTCTTGGAAAACATAACCAGAAACCTCAAGATAACTATAGAGAAGGAAAGCCAAAACACGCAGAGCCATGGCTGATGCCTGCCTCCCCTGAACCTGGACTGAGGAATCTCCTATGTATAGACTTTCTATACCCTTCCCTCCCTGTGTTTAGGCTTTGCCTGTTCCCCTGCTTCCTCACCAAGTTTCAGAGAAATCTGCCCCTTCCCTAAAGATAACCAGGTGGTGCACGTTGAACTTCAGTGCCCTTCCTCTCTGGGAACACACCTTACTCTACTGGCCCCACCACAGACAGTGTGGCCTCCTGCACAGGCCCACTGAGGCCTGCTTGTGAGCAGAGGCCCCCTGGATGTTGGAGTACCCTGCCCCCAGAACCCGTCCTGCAGTTGTTCCTCAACAAGGACCCAGGGCCAGAGCTGCACAGGCTAGTCAGGGATCCGGGCATTGGTATTCTGTTCCAGCCTCAGTCCCTGAGTGGTTGTGCACAGACAGGTGAAAGTCCCTCTCTGAGACTGTCTACTTCAGTTCAGTGAAGGCAGGGTGCCTACGCATCGCAGTGTGTCTCCAGAACCAACCTTGAAGGTGTTCAGCCCCTAAAAGATGAACAAATGCACACATGGCAAGGGAGTGAACAAACATCTACAAGGATGAAGGAACATAACAAAATGACCACACGCTCAGGGAACCAGGATCCATTCTCACTGCCTTCCACCTGGTCCAGCTTTGATCCGCAGTCCTGATTAACAGGTTTTGTGGCTCTGTCCCTCCTCTCTGACTTTCAGGCCCATCACTAAGCTCCTAAATATGAAACTCTAGTGGTTCAAAACAATGATCAAGTAAGCCCAGTGGCCAACATCGATGACTTCCCAACCCTCACCCGAGGAACACCCAGCCTTTCTAGCCATATCAGGCTACAGTCACAAAAGGTCAGTGCTGCTATTGTCAGTTCTGTGCTTTAGAGTTTTAAACAAGATTAAAGTATAAGGTTTGAGGGAACTGGTTACACCTATTAGTTAAGGTGACCATGTTTTCAGATTAAAGTTATTCATATGACTTGATTAGTAAAAGGTGAATGTGTAGAATATTTAAATCTGCATAATGTCTGACCATATCTGGGATAAACATTCTGCAAACTGCTACCTGCCTAGCCCACGTTTTTAAGGTTTTTGTGCAGGCCCAACCAAGACCTTGTGATCCAGTCCTAGGAAGCCATCATTGCCGCTCTGGGCAGCCCACAGTGGCCAGACCTTAAGCTTTCACTCTAGTCAGAGAACAGAGAACCTCTGGATTAGCTTATTTATGCATTAGGGTAACCCACAAGCACATTTTTCAAAAAGAATTGTATTTCATTAGTTCTTATTGATGTTAAAAGTTTCCTTTTTAGCAAAACAAAAACTGTTAGGTGAGCATCATACTCTACATCAATAACAGAAGGAAAATAAATGTTAAAACATGCTAAATCATTGCCCAACGGTACTTGTACTAATGACTATAAACTTCTCCTATGCTAATTTTTCTCTACACTTTTAATTACGGATCAATAATACTTTGCAGCTGACATTTAAAAATGCTGAACCACATGTAGCAACACAGACTGAGAGAACATCTACTATGTGAGACTGAATTTGCCAAATCAATAAACTTTGCCATTTAACAAATAGTAGCATGTAAACAGTCACCAAGATTAGCAAGCGTAAAGGACTCAACCTGGAGGACTTAATTATTGTTTAATAACATGAGGCTGCATTTCCCTGTCAGAAGTCCTCTGCTGGGAACAGCGTGGTCACGCAGTTCCTGGCTTTACACCAGACCAACCTCCTCAACCAGGGGGAAACCCGCTTGGAAAATGCAGGACTTGACAGTTGATGGAAAAGGAGTTTTCATGATGGGTGTTCTCCTTACTTAAAAGGAGTTTATTCAGATAAATCAAAGGGCCTGCTCAATGTATGTAACTGATCAAATCATAAGGGCATTAGATAAAGATATGAGAGTTGAAATCATCCGCTCATGAGTGTATCAATATTATGTCACTTACTCATTCAGAACTGAGGGAATACATGCAATGAAATACCCATCCACCTTGGAGACTAAAGAAGAGGGAGGCTCAGAACACCCACAGACCTCAAGAAAATCAATCTCTGTGGTGGTGCATATGCAATTTCATCCTCATCATTATTAATAATAATAATAAATCTAGAGCTTCAGCATCTCAAGCATGTGATTATTGAAATGCCATTATCTGAATTGGAGGCAGAAGTGATTTGTCTTGACCAACCTGAGCCTCCTATGGGCAGCCGGGCAGTCAGGATGTGTGTTTGTAACATGGCAGCCATTAACTACCACAGATCTCACCCTTTGACTCGGCAACTGTATGTGAAACATTGGTGAATAAAAGGTGAAAACTGCATGGAAGATGTCAACTCACCTGGTGGCTGCTGTGGGTCCATCAGCTTCTGTGCCCAGTTCATTTTCTCAAGGTAAAACTTACAGGCACTGTTGTATGTTCCTGTTTTCATAACAGCATCTCATCCACCAAGAGCAGTTGCCTAAATCTCTTTAACCTACCAAATCCAAATATATTTTGATTAAAACAAAAATTACAGAAACAGAAGAACACACTCAGCAGCCAGCAGACAGTCATTGACTCAGGTGGTTATGGGTCTTCAGCTGGTCCTCACCCTGGCATTAGTGTTTAGCCAGCTCATATGACCCAAAGGGCTCCCCTGGGGCTCTCTGACTTCCCTATCTTTCAATGAGCATTTTCCTTTATAAAGATGCCTGGTGAAGCCATGCTTGGGCTGTCCTCAGAACTTTGCTCCTCTCCACCCAGACCTCCTGCACCCGATTGGCTTCATTATGGGCTCAGAACATGACTCTGCTCCTCCCCTAGTCTTACGGCTCCACCTCCTAGGAACGCCCTGCCTCTCACATCTGCCTGACCAAATCTTATGTATATCCCTTGGTAATTGGTTTAAAGCAGTTCTGGAATTAATTCCAGAGTCTTCTTTCCTTGTCCCCTAACCCTGGGGTCATGACTCCCTCCTCTTGAGCTTGGTGTTCATCAGAGCTCAATTTTCCATGACTTCAGAGTGCAACGAATTAGATTCAGGGAGGGTGTGGAAGTGTGGTCAGGTGGGAGTGGGTGCCATCCTGGGAGGCTCGCTTTAGGGCTGGCTGTGGGCTGATGTCCCCTGGAGCAGTAGTTGGCAATGAAGTGTCAGGGTCAGGGTTTCTGCTGAGACCAGGAAATCTCCACAGATTCAAATCTCCTTTCTTGTTCAAGAGACAGTCCAGAAAAAATCACTATAAATATCTAAAGAAATATCAAAAGGAACGTTCTAGGCACCTAGCTGCATAACTTCAAGAAACAGGAGTTCATTAAGTATTTGATGAACATATCTTTTTGGATTAAATGTTTAAAATCAAGATGCTTATGCCCTCATTTGCACAAAACCAAAACATCCCTCAGGTCATGAGATCCCAACTTTATGGAAACTCATAACTGACAAGGCATCGTTGCTCAATATTTCTAGTTGGAAAATCACCACTAGCGTCACTTGGCTAAAATCACTGGGAACAAACAAAAATGAAAATTATTTTTCCCCCATTGGTTCCCAGGTTGTTTAAAATGGACTCAAACAAAGTGGAGTAATAGTTCAAATTGGTAAAATATAATTTTACTTGGAATCAAGTTTTCAATGGTTTGAAAAGTCATTGTTAGTAAGAAGTAATAAAAGGCTGTTCCTTGAAGAAGAAAGAAGCTCCACAGAGCCTGCTCCTGACAGCTTATGTTGTTTTTGTGACTATCTTCTCTAAGAATAAACAGATATTTCCAGTCACTAAAACATCCTATAAACACCTCAGTACTAAAACTACTTTACCAAAAAAGACATTGAAAAAAATTAATATAAAGGGACAACACCGTTGTGTCATATGAGAGAAAGATCCTGGACATGGGGAGGTCACCAGCAGCTGGCAGGGACAGAGACCCAACAGTGACCCTAGGTCTGGTTCCTGTGTTAAGTTTTCAAACAGCAAAATTTTGTTCACTCATCTTTTTTCTTTCTTTCTCATGCCAGTAAAGACTAAGAAGTAAAATATAAAAATATAAGCTGAATTTGAAATACAAAAATGTGAAGACTTAGAATATTCCTTCAACCAGGAGTTTGAAGGAATTCTCTGCTGCTGTCCAGGTTAGCATGGCAATGCCCCACCAGTTATGGAGGAAGGTTTTGTTATAGACCATCAGTCTGCGGGGGGACGTCAAATGCCATCTATTTTTGCTTAGCCATCACACCTAATTAGCTTTTATGGACAACAGTTGGGAAGTTAGCTGGCAATTTTGGTAAAGTTACTGCCAGCTCCATTCCTCAAAGCCAAATGGCTAGTTCTTTCTTGAGGAGTTTGCTCTGAACACCCCATTTCTTGCTGCTTGCCCACAACTCCCCACAGGCTGGGGCAACTCCCCAAGTCCCAGTGGGCCTCTGTTTCCACAGGAACTTGGAGTGGGGAGGCCGGGACCAACTACAGCCAGCTGGTCCCTGAGGCTTCCCTGGTGAGAGTACTGGGAGCCTGGTCACTGCACCTTTTCAGTCAAGGGTGGCTAAACCTGTGCACTCCAGTGGCAAGTGGGAGTGTCAAGTGACATTCTGTGTCTTTCCTGGCTTCCTGCCCACTGGGGCAACCTCAGCCCCATGTCCTGTGAGCAGGTCCCTCTCTGCCAGCAGCCAACTCTAGGAAGCTGTGGAGGAGAGTCTCAGGTTGGATAAAAATGGCCATTTGATAGCTGGAGCTTCCCAGGAAAAGGTGAGCATGAATGGTTCTCGGTGCTGTGGGCTGTGGTCACTGACTGAGCCCAAAGGATGATGGGTAGATGGTTTCTTAGCGGGATATCTGAGCAGTGTCCCACATGGCTGTCATAGTACAAAATGGCAGGGCTGGCAGCTGAATACTGACTCCAAAGACATCCAGGTCCTCATCCCTGGAAACTGAGTTTGTGTGAGAAGGGACTTTGCAGGTGTGATTAAGGATTGAGAGATATGAAAATGAAGAGAAATGCAAGAAGCCACATTCTGACCGTATACTTCATACCCAAGGACAGGCAGGCTTGTGAGGGAGGCAAGGACACTGATACAATGGAACTTGAGTGCCAGCCCTGGCTGACTGGGCCTCCTGGGGCAGGTGCCACACCTCCTCCATCCTTGGTTTCTCCACCTGAAGGATGGTGCCACTGAGGTCAGTTTCCCCATTCTTGTCAGGTATTGTTGATTTTCTGCAAAACTGGAGCCAAAGGCGTCTTGGAAAGCTGAAAAGATGTTTCTGCACATTGCTCTCTAAGAACTTTTCATCTGCAAACATGAACCAGTCCACTGAAACAACCTTTCTACCTATGAATCTGGTATGAAAATCCAGTCTGTGGGTTCCTGGAAAAATGTCACCTTGCTCTGATTTTGTGGTTGCTCCTGGTGTTCTGTTGACTGCCTTGACTAAGCGGGATAACTTCTAATAAGCATCTTGTACAGAAAGAAGTTATGTGGTCCAAGGAAACCCTCTGAATAATTGTTCTGATGAAGCCAGAAAGCCACAGAGCATTGTTAGAGCCCAGGAAGGCAAGCCCTCAAGCTGAGGTCTCCCTGTAGTTGCCCAACACCCAGAGCCCCAGAGAAGGAGCATGGGAGGGTGGGGAAGCCTGACATTCAGCATGAGCCACGGCACAGCAGCCCTACTGCAAACTATTGCTCTTGAAGCAGCTGTTGATATGTGTGGGTATTAAGCCTCATATTAAGATTTAGTTTTTGTGAAACTTAGTTTTCCTAACTGCCACACATTTTCATTTGATTGTCTTAAATGTAGGGTTAGTACCTTTCAAAATAATAAGTATTTGTTTATTTATGTTACAAAAATTCCAAAAACTATAACCCAGAATGTATTTTGAAAAGGAAAAATGCTATTGTTTAAAAAAAAATCTGCAGCAGCAATAAAATCAGCTTTCTTTGCCATCAAATAACTGTGCCCAAGCAGACACACTTACCCAGGGCACAGGCAAGGTACTGTGTGACATGGCATAAGGCTTAGTGACTGAGCCACCCCCTAGACTGACCTGGGAGCCCGAGGACCACCAGGTGGGACCCCCAGTGGACTCAAGTCCCAGGCTTCACAGTGTCTATATCCAGGGGGAAATCACACATTGGCCGACATTTGGTTCTCATTTCTTCAGGAGTGTTAGTACAAAAACAAGGACTAAATTAAGAAGAAGAATGATTTCCCAGGACTTTTGAAAAGCAATCCATCCTGCACTGACATTCATGGACTGCGTTGCCTTCAGTGGCAAGTCTAGGATATTTTCTCTGCATCTGTCAGCCTCATTCTCCTGCAGGCCCAGACCTTCTTGTGTTTTGGGGAGTTAATTATTAAATCTCCTCCATTGTGGTTGAGTTGTGTGATAGCAGGGGCCCAGGCACAGCGTCTTACGCTATCTCCCATCTACTGCACATTTAACTACCTTTGATCTTATCACGCAAGAGATATAGAACTGAAATAATCACCATTTAAATATATTAGGTTGTTTGACATAGGTACTACATGCAGGAAAATCAATAATGATTATACAATCACCAGATACAATGTAAACGGCATACCGCAAAGTCTTTACCGGGTGAGATAACATCACAGAAATCCCAACCAGAGTCAATAGCCATTAGTTTTTAAGAGGGGCCACTTGAACTTGTGTGTGAGGGTGTGTACATTGGAACCAGGCAACCCATGGCTGTAGGGTCTTAAAATGGATGAGGTTCAAAGAAGTAAAGAGAAGTCTCAGTGACTTCTGAAGACGGGCTGAACTTTTGAAAAGTTAAGTATCACTGGATTGAGTTTCTGTTAAAGTTAGGAATAGCCCTTTGCATTTTGCCCCATTTAAAGAAAATTCCAACAGCTGAAGAGGCCGTTTACAATTATAAACAAATTCAAGTGTCCCAAACACCTACCCCAACACAGAGAACTCAATCTGCGTGCACTGATATCTGACAGGAGCCCCAAAAGCTGAATTTTGGTCCTAAACCCCATCTGCCTCTCTCAGCTAGGTGGGAGGAGAAAAATCACAGGAATAAGTCTATTCTGCATTATTTTCTCCAAGGCTGTGGGATCCTGACATTCTCATAAGTTATTGTTCACCACTGAGTCCTGTGGGAAAGGAAATACTTTTCACTCGTGAAAGCATTTGCAAGAGTTCCTGAAACGCAGGTACCTATCGTGGCCTCTAAAAGTTCATAAACGGCATGGGTTCTTGGCCAACGTCCAGCAATTAAGCAATGGGTGCAGTGAAATGCAAGCAGCTATCACCTTTCCAGATTGTTCTCAGGCCGAAGAGGAGCTGAGGTGATCAATCTGTTCTGAGTCCTGAAAGCCAAGTCTGAAAAGGCATGTGTTGATTCCGCTGACATATTGGTCCCTCTTTGCTATCCAGACGCCATTCCAATAGGACAACCTTCACAGGCATTAATCAAGGTGGCAACCAATGTATTCTCCCTCTGCTGAGAGCTCTCGAGAGACAGGCAGGCGAAAAAAGTCAGCATTACTCCTCCATTTACATCCACTCACACCAACAGCTTGGCACGCCTAAATCCTAAGCAAATACTACAGGATGAAAAGTCCAGCAAAAAAATAGACTGCCGCCATTCTCGTCCTCTTAGAAAATTAAAAGCTCTTGGAAGGAACACAGCCGTCACTTTAAAACCCTTATCCTCTACCCTCTCCAACCCAGCTGTCAAATTTACTGTTTAAGCTTTTCTTTGTAATCACACAATTATGCACTTCATCACCTTCCCCACCCACATCATTCCATCTAATGGTTTTAAAGGCAAAGGAAATTACTTGTCCTCGCAGCCAGCACTTGACACTTTTATGGGTCATTTGTAATGAAGCTATTCTTCGGCTTTAATGGAGACCTTGATTCCGACTAGTGTGAATAATTGTCAAAAGGTGATTAATTAAATATTCACCACTCCCCTATAAAATTGATCAACATATTACATTACACTGCTCCGAAAGTTATTTTATTTCTTCATTCAACTTCAAATTCTATGCATTTAAACAAGCTTTAAAACAGAACCATATAATTTACTACATATTAATTATACATACATACTGACTAAAGTAAGAAAAAGTGTTTTACACCTTTTTTACTCTGTAAACGTGCCACCATTACTTACAGCACCAAGAAGTCCCCGACTGGAAATGAAATGTCTCACTCTGGGCTCTCTTCGTGTGTATAGTGCAATGACTTTGGTGAGTGGCCTTTCATTTCTACAAACATGTAGCTTTATGTAAAATAAATCTTCAAAGCAAAAGTAATATTATCAAATCTAAGTGATATATAAAGTTTTGGCTTTTAAAATACCATCCCAGGACAAGACACATACGTGAACTTTGCAGACCCATCGCTTAAAACTACAAATGGCATGGGGATGAAGGACAGGAAAGGAGAACTGCTCTCCTGGAGACTTTGCTGAAGTGAAAACAAAGCCCAGGCTTCCATCACTAACACACGTGTCCAGCTATAGTTCACTCCCGCTCGTGGCAGGCAGACTAAGTGAGTGTAAAATCTTCCTGGAACACCAGACTTTCCTGCTCACATTTCTCCACACCGTCCAAGCTTCTCTGGTCACGAAGTGCCAGGCAAGCAGAGAAGTTTATAGAAAAACTAAAACTGCCAACCTCAAATGTTAAACTCAATTCCAGAGATGCCCGTGAAGCTATGTGATCAAACCAAATTTTATCATTAACAAGGAATAGACGTGGCACTGTGAATTATGGGTTTTTTTTTAATTATGAAAACAGAGGAAAAAGTATGAAAAGTGAAAACAAAATAATCCAGTTTCTCTGGACACTGTTTCTCCTTTTGCCTGGGGAGCACCGGATATGGAATGGCATGATACAGTTGTGCCTGCCTCAGACACTGAACTGCGCCAACACGTTCAATGGGAATAGAAAAGGCATGGAACCACTTGGGTGCTTAAACCCCACAGAGTACCTGCAGTGTTAGGTGCACGCACACTCCTGCTGCCTCAGAAGCACCCAGGGCTAAATTCAGCACAGCCAAGGACCCTGATCAAAGTTTGCCCTGACTCCAGTCAGGGACTTTCTAGAAAGCCTAGGAGGTAACTCTTTGCATACTGATTACTTATTTCATTGACATAGTCAATCAACCACCCCCCTTTTTTCCAGGGCTGTTAAAATGTCATTGAGTGAATATAGCAGATAAAAAAATGATGAGCAAAAAATAATAATAATATTTCAACTTGAACAAACTTGGTATTTGTAGACTTGCTCACATGGATGTGCTGTGGTCAAGATGATTTCAGCAGTGGCTCCAGGAATGAATCCCACAAAGGGACTGAGTTTAATCATCCAATCCCAGACTGTATTGATTTTGGGACTACTTGCAATGACTATATAAATAAGCCATTTCTTTGCAACTGTATCTACAGCCGGTCATGAACCCAAAACCTTCACAACCTGGTCCAAAGTGAATTATGCCCTGCAGAAATAAATTAATAAAACTAACACAGCCAGGCTCCTCCACCAACTTATTTTCATGTTTCAAGAGCTTAAAAATATAAAATCAATAATCATTTAGTCATAAGGGTAAATGAAGCGACATAACATCAAAGTATACCCTTTAGCCATTCAAGTCATCCTAGGTAATTTATCTCATCAAAAGGCAGTGGTAATAATCCTTTCCACTCTGAGACAAGCTGCCACACAGCTGCTGTATTATCCTAGAGTAAACAAGTTGGGAGAAAATATTAAAAATCAATATCTGTTTCCTTCTATCAGACCAGATGGCATCCATCACACACCCACCCCTGTGAAGGTGCCCAGAGTGAGGAAGACGAGGCATTAGCAACACGAAACAGAGTTCAGCTCAATGGGGAGCGACAGCCAGAATTCCTTTTAAAAAAGTGCAGCATTTTACAATTGTAAGAATTTGCTGAAATTATAATTATGGGGGAGAAATCTATTATAGCCATAGGACACAGAAAGGAAGCAATTACCAGCACTGCAAAATAAAAATGCAAACAGCAGCTTTCCATAGTCCCCGCAAGTTATACCAGGTACTTGATTGATTTATTTGATCATTCATTCATTCATGTAGCCTAGTGTTTCCAGCTGTGAAGCTTGGGCATCAGGCCCTCTGATGGGAGAATCTATCACATTGGCATACTGTTGTCACATATCACAAACTCCCACCAAGACACCTACTCAAAGTTTTGACAGGTTCTTTTCTGATCACAGGGGCCCAAGTAGAAAAAGCAGGATGCTAAACACCAAAAAGTCTGTTATGCAAGACAGGGTAGAGCAGCCTGATCCTGGGCACCCTCGCAGGACGGCTTTCCTAGTGATGAACTCAGATGTTGGGTGTCTGGGACATGTGAGCAGGAACCAGCTGAAGAAATAAGAGTGCTGAGCTTGACATGGAATGCGTGGGAGAAAAGGCTGGACAAGCACTTCTGAAAAGTGGACAACCCTACATTTCAGTGTTGTCCACTTCCTGCTTTCAAGTCTAGACTGAATTTTAGTATCTCTAGAAAATAGGATGTCACTGCTGTTGTTAAGGAAGCTTTAGTCTTGCCTCTGTCAAAGACATCAGGATACACATACACACATGTACTGTAATTAAGCACCTGAAACCCGCCCCCCCACCAAAAAAATCCCTGAATCAATTATGTCTCAGGAAGGGTGGACTCCAGTCTTTGGATTTGAGGCACAGTTACCCTTATCCCAATGAACCATTTCTATCTCATATCATCTACTATAGGCTGTATTGTGTTCCTCTCAAAGTCTGATGTTGAAACATAAACCCCCTATACTTTATAAAGTGACCATTGGAAGATGAGACCTTTATAAAGAGGTAATTAAGATTAAATGAGGTCCTAATCCAATAGAACAAATGTCCGAATAAGACCAAGAATGCCATCTGCAACCCTAGAAAGGACACTGCACCAGAAACCATTCCTGCCAGCACCTTCATCACGGACTTCCAACCTCCAGAACTGTGAGAAGATAGAGTTCTGTGGGTTGAGTCCCTAGGCTACGATATTTTGTTATGGCAGCACTGGCAAACTAATACACCTTCCCTACAGCTACCTGTACTTTAAGCTCAATATGCTAGCTTCCTCTGAATTTCCTCAGTGCAATCTTTATGTACCAGATTGTTTCATAAAGAGGCTCCTATATATTTGAATAAGTGATCCTTTGAAGAGACCCCAAAATAAATCTCTTTTGAAGTAAATCCTACCTTATGTCAGATTATGGGGCAATCCTCATATTTTATTTGAAAATAGTATTTTTCTCCTCCTTAGTTTCAGTCCCTAAACATCCCCAGGGATGTTTCCTTAAATATGCCTCCCCAGGTTCACCCTGTTACCAGGGTACTGTCTGACAAGTACTCACAGCCTCCTAGTTCAAGTCTAGACACCAGGTACTTATGACTAAGAACTCAGATAGCATCAGATTGTGATAGAACCCTTATCATCACAGAGTTGCTGGGGGGTTTACATTTAATCAAAAGGCCTAAATAATTTTCACATATTTTTTATAGATTCATGATTTATCACCTGCCTGCCTTTGTGAAGTTGCTGTTGTTTTTAACCTAGAAGCCTGCCGTTATATATTTTTTTCTAGCAGATATGATCTTAGGTTGTACTTCTTGCTCTAGTTGAAGGAATTCTCTATGTGGATCCTGACTGTCAGGTAGTGAATTTCTTACTATTCCCAGATAAATTCATATTCGAGAGAGAGTAGCAAGCAAAACACACAGAGCAGAGATCTCTACAAAGCGTGCACCCATGCGACTCCACAGGCTGAGAAACTGCTGGAGCCGTCGTCAGAAAATCACAGAAGGACTCTTTGTTATTCCAGGAACAATTTCAATTTGAAACAAGTTACAAATCACAGCAAAAAGTCTACAGCGCTTTGTTCGTATTAATCAACACTTGGAGGCTGCTGTTTCAGCTCACTAGATGCCTCCATAAAGCGTCATCACTCCTAATTCTCACTCAGGGGCTCTCTCACAGTGGGCATGTGTTTGTACCAAGTGCTGGGAGTAGAATTTCTATAAAGTTACTCCATTTGTTGACTGTAACTTTTCTTTTATAGAAATGACTAACTGAGCTCTTATAATTTGCTTGGTTCAAAACCTAAAGTACAAAGCTTTGGATTGTGAAGAACCAGATTATCAGTCCTTGGAAAGATCATGTCTGCTTTCATATTGTACTATATACCAAATCACCAAATGGGTAACACATGAGACTGACTCAGAAAAAGTCATCTAAAAGCCACTGAACACCATCCCAGATCCTGCCACACAGCTCCCATCACCAAGGCTGCTGTGAAGGTGGCACATACATCATGACAGCCACCAAGTGTTACCATGTGGGGCTGAGCCCACCAATCACGTGAGCCTTCAGAGGCACCTTCCCTACCAACGGCACCCAATATTTCTCTTTTAGGTAACATTTCATCATTGACACACTTCTCAATGGGTATTAAGAAAGTGATACAATTAGAACATTCTGACATTCTGGAGTTATATTTTTAAAAGTACATTTTGTTAATCTTTTCCTGAATCAAATGTCAAGAATTATTAAATATTCATAAAAAGTTCATTTTGAAAAAAAAGAAAGTGAACTCTTTGAATCTGTCATTGCTAAAAGGTTGAAATTTAATGTTTGGAAACTCATCTACATCAGATATGTAATTTTTCCCATGGCAGATGGAATCTCAAGATGTGCCGAGAAGTTTAAGATATTACTTCACAGAGAGGAAGTATCCAGTTTCATCATCTAGGAAATGTGCTCTGCAAGTCTAATTCATTAGTGAACTTCCAGCGCAGCACATAAAGCATATACTCTCCACTATGAGAATTACTGCTTGTATTTAGTAACTTACTATTTGATCAGGGGCAGATCTATGTACTAGATAACATTTTCCATTGGTGCTTCTTTCTTTCCTGCTCAAGTTAGATTAAGCTGTTGTTTAAGCATATTTAAGAAAGGGAAGAAAACTTGAATGACTTGGAAAAATTACAAGAATAGCACCCATTTTAAAACTGAGGCCAGAAAGAATAACAAACATGAATAAATCCATAAACATTTAAAAATATTGATCCAGTGGTCAAATACTTATTTCCAGCCTCACTGTCATTGTCACTGTCACCCAGCTCTGGTGGAGTTGGAGAAGTTGTATCTTCCAAACCAGCATTTCCACTTATTTCTAACCTGCAGAGAAATATATGCACCTAAATCTCATACATGGATGTTAAATTTAGCATTATTTGTGGTAGTGGTATGCCTTTTCTCCCACTCACCGATTTAGTACATACTTTACACCAAATACATACATATTATTAGATACAAACACTTGCAGGTTTCGTTGTTTGTTTGGTTTTGGTCATTGATTTTATCTTTAACTTTCTACATTATCCTTTTCCCAATCTATACCTAGTGGCAATCTACTTAAGACCGGAACTGAACTTCTCCTTTCTAAGTATACTTTATTGATTATGCTATTACCATTCTCCTAAATTTTCCCCCTTTGTCCCCTCTGCCTGGTACCCACATTCCCTCCAGCAATCCTCCCCTTTAGTTCATGTCCATGGGTTGTGCATATAAGTTTTTTGGCTTTGCCATTTCCTATACTATTCTTAAGATATCCCTATCTATTTTGTACCTACCAAATATGCTTTTTAATCCCTGCGCCTTTCCCCCCATTCTCCTTCTTCCCCCTCCCAGCTGATAACCCTCCAAGTGTTCTCCATATCTTTGATTCTGTTCCTGTTCTGGTTGTTTGCTTAGATTTCTGTTTCTTGGTGTTTTTTTTTAAAATTCAGTTGTTGATAGTTGTGAGTTTGTTATCATTTTAATGTTCATAGTTTTGATCTTCTTTTTTCTTTTATAAGTCCCTTTAAGATGTCATGTAATAATGGCTTGGTCATGACGAACCTGTTTGGCTTTACCTTATCTGGGAGGCATTTTATCTGCCCTTCCATTCTAAGTGATAGCTTTGCTGGACAGAGTCATCTAGGTTGTAGGTCCTCGCTTTTCATCATACTTCTTGCCTGCAAAGTTTCTTTTGAGAAATCATCTTATAGTCTTATGAGAACTCTTGTGTAGGTGATACTTTGTTTTTCCCTTGCTGCTTTTAAAATTCTCTTTTTATCTTTAACCTTTGGCATTTTAATTATGATGAGTCTTGTTGTGGTCCTCTTTGGGTCCAAGTTATTTGGGATTCTCTGTGCTTTCTGGACTTGTATGTCTATTTCCCAAATTAGGGAAGTTTTCTTTCATTACTTTTTCAAATCAGTTTTCAATTTCAATTTCTAGCTCTTCTTTTTCTCCTTCTGGAACCTGTATGATTCAGATGTTAGCCCTTTTAGAGATGTCCCAGAGCATTTTTACACTATCCTCAATTTTTTGAATTCTTGTTTCTTCTTTCTGTTCTAGTTGAATGATTATTTCTTCCTTGCGTTCCAGATCATTAATTTGAATCCTGGCTTCTTTCCCTTCACTGTTGTTTCCCTGTAGATTTCTCTTTATTTCACTTAGTGTAACCTTCATTGCTTCCTTTGTGTTGTTGCCATACTCAGTGAGTTCCTTGAACAACCTGATCACCAGAGTTTTGAACTCTGCATCTGATAGGTTGGCTGTCTCTATTTCATTTAGCTCTTTTTCTGGGGTTTTGTTCTTTCATTTAGGCCATATTTTTTTGTCTCCTTGATTTGGCAGCCTCCTGTGTTTGTTTCCGTGTATCAGGTAGTGCTGCTTTGACCCCCTGTCTTAGTGCACCTAGTAAGTTGTATGGGGAGACCCTTAGGTATTCACCAGGGCAGGGCAACCTACTTCATTGCTTTGTGGCTCTTTGTGGGGAGAGAGCTCAGAGAGGGACAATGACACTGCCTGGCTTCTGGAGGTTTACCCAGCACTTGCCCTATTTTTAATAACTCCACCCACTCCCTGTGTACAACTGGCACCCTTCCAGCTGCTGCCCTGGTGGTGAGTCCCAGAATGTGTGGGTTTATGTATGTTCTAAATCCATGCTGCCCCTTTAAATGGACTCTGCTGAGAAACTAGCAGTTTATTCCACCACCCATATCCCCACTGGTTTTTACGGTCCGAAGTTATGGGGTTCTATCTTCCTGGTGCTGGAACCCTTGGCTGTGGATTCTGGTCTGGGGCTGGGATCACTTGCTCCCAAGGTATCCCTCCTGATTTTTATTCACCGCATGTGATTGTGGGACCACCCATTCCACTGCCCCCTCCAGCACTGCCTCTCCATACCACACCACATGTCCTCACCTCTCTGCCCTGACTCCAAATTTGTACTCTTCCTACCCACCTGAGTGTGTGTTCCTTCTTTGAATCCTTGGTTGTTGGACTTCCATACAGTTCTATTTTGAGGCAGCTATATGGGTATTATTAGTTTTGAGGTTAGTGGTAATTTTTCTTGTGGTTGTGAGAGGAGGCAAAGTGCATTTACCTACACCTCTATCTTGAACAGAAGTCCCCTAACTGAATTTCTGGAGGCAAAACATTAGTATCTGAAATGAAAAATCACTGGATGGATTTAGCAGATTAAGCACCAGAGTAAAGTATAGTTTTAAGGGCAGAGGAAAATTGGAGGAGACAGCCAAGCAAACAGGAAATAAAAATAATAAAGACTGTACTAAAATAAAGTGTATGAAATTGTTACATTAATTATTTTGTGTAAATTTTATATCTTTGTAATTAAATAGACATATTTGGGACAAAATATTTGAAAAGCAACATTTGGTAATAATTTTGTATTTAAAAAATACATATGTTTTTTGACCCAGAAGTCCCAGACATGGGCTACTATAACACAGAAATAAGATTATAAGACTAATGTACAAAGATGTTTGTTTCAGGATTATTGTAAAGAGCAAACAACTAGAAATATGATGATATCTTTTATTAGGAAAATAGGTGAATCAGTTATGGGGTGCTACTTTCCTGCTATGGAATATAATGCAACCATTAAAAAGTGAGAAAAAGCTATACACTTCAGAGGGAATACACTAGGGAATGGAAGGGTATAGCAATATAATGTATCCAAAAAGAAGCACAGAGAGGGTAAAAAAGACTGAATAAAGACTAGAGCC
>PVIA01011535.1:0-43769 GCA_004024845.1 Tonatia bakeri | reverse complement strand
CAATGATTTCACTGCTAGGATTATACTCTAAGAATCCCAAAACACCAATTCAAAAGAACTTATGAACATTAGTTCATGGCAGCACAATTTACAATAGCCAAGTGCTGGAAGCAACTTAGATGCTCACCAGTAAATGAGTGGATGAAACAACTATAGTACATTTACATGATGGAATACTATACAGCAGAGAGAAGGAAGGAGCTCCTAACCTTTGTAAGAGCATGGATGGATCTGGAGAACATTATGCTAAGTGAAATAAGCCAGGTGGTGAAAGACAAATACCACATGATCTCACCCATAAGTGGAACCTAATCAATAAAACAAACAAGCAAGCAAAAAATAACCAGAGACACTGAAATAAAGAACATAGTGACAATGACCAGAGGGAAGATGGGAAAGGGATAATGAGGGAAAGAAGAGGAAGGGTCAAGTCAAGGAATATGTATAAAGGACCCATGGATAAAGACAATGTGGGGGGATAGGATTGAATGTAGGAGGTGAGTGGATTATAAGTCAGGAGAAAGTAATGGGGGGAAAATGAGGACAACTGTAATTGAATAACAATAAAAATAGTGATAAATTACTAATGTGTACATCACTAAAGATGCATCTTGACAACATTATCTAAGTTTAAAAGAAAATGCAAAAAAACTACATACTGTGTGATTCCATTTATATAAAATTCTTGAAAATTTAAACTAATCTATAATAACAAAATTTTGAAAATAAAATAGTTGTTAGGGTAGCTTTAGGAAGGACACAAGAAAACTTTTGGGCTGATGGAACTGTTCCATATTTTAATGTTAGCACTGATTTTACAATTGTATATATCCATCAAAACTCATTAAATATACACCTGAAATGAGCGGAATACATCTTATGCAATTTCTACCTCCATGAAACTGATTGAAATAGTATTTGGAAGCCCTGGAAGAGATAATTCAAGGGTAACCAACAGGATTGACTCCCAGATCAAGTCTACTGAAATGGTAGGCCAAGGTGAGTAGCTGTATTATTACCCATTAGAAAAATGCAAATTTCCCTAAAGGATGTAGCTACACTAGTCACACTTAACATAGAAAACAAAAGATTTGCTAGCACACAAAACAGAGTTTATTCTTGTATTATGATTCATTAATTATGGTATTATTTTCCATACAAATAACTATAAACCTACTTTTGCTTCCTGACCCTGTATTTACATAACTATGTTTATGTTTTAACATTAGAATTATGTTAAGTATTAGAATTAACATTACTGTGAATTTTTTGTTTGCTCTATAGTTACTAACTTCTGCCTACTGTTGTGGTAATGCTATAAAGAAGGGACAGAGTTAGATTCCCCTACCCAAAATTGTGTTCAGATTTTGAAATGCCACACATTCACTGAAAAAATTTTGAAAAAAAAAAAAGGATTTATCAATGACATTTAAACACTTTCTGGGAGAACAGGACATGCTCCCAAGCAGGTCTGAATTTGGCTTGATGGAGCAGGGAAAGGATACCGATTTTCCTTTTATTGCGGTAAGGGCAGGGCTGGAGTGAGGATTTCTATCCATCTGGGTATGGGCCAGGGCTTTTATGGTTTGAACTGAACACCAAAGCCAAAGGAGGGAGTCCCCTAACTTTCCTATGTGTTTGCCCAGATATAAGGTAGAATTGAAGGGGGAGTGGTGAGGCTTGAAAGCAGTCAGTACTGAAACATCATCAGAAATGGAGTCACATCCTTTGTTACATGTCTGGTTAGATTTTTATAATCCTATATGATATTACTAGCTGTTCAATCTCTAAGATACTACAACAATATTTAAATGATGGATATTTAATTACCAAATTAATAAAATAAATTAGTAGGCTACAAAGGATGAAACTCAATGGTTAAGATGTTAGTTGTTCTTTTCAAAATAATTGTTCTCTTTTTTCCCATGTGACACATGGGAAATCTATAAATACTATAGATTTTAGGGCAGTGTAGACGCATTTTAAAACCTCTGGACATAACTATTGTGAACTTTAGCTAATATCATTTACCATGATTGTTTTTATTGTCTTGATTATCTGGATTATCATTTCTGTCAGACCAATATCATGGCATTAACTGATATTGAAAAGAAAATATAATCTCAATATTAAAATTACCTTTAAATTTGTACTTTTTCTTTCTTTCTGTTTTTGGGGGGATGAAGCGGAGACAAAGAGCTATATTGACCATAGCAGAACAAGCGGCATGAACTAACTTCACGTTCTTACCAATTTTCCTTGCTCCCCAAGACAATGAAGTGTTGTTCTTTTGAGAACAAAAGGCCTAGTTTCCTGACGGCACTTATATAGGTGTGGCCACATAAATAACTGCTGTGTAAAGCTAGCATCTTGTCCCTTCATTAACAATGAATAAAAGGTTATATTCCTTATTAAGCTTTCTAAGCAGACTGATAAAAATGCAAATCTGCCTTACTTAAGATTATAAAAGTTTGATATATATATGCATCACACATAAGAGCTTTTGAAATCCTACCTGTGTTTTTGTCAGCACAAGTTCTAAAATTAAAAATGAGCACAGACAGAAACAGCCATTCAATTATTAGGCTGGTCATGGATAGCTCCCTTGAACTGTTAAGTACAGCTAATGGTTTTTAAGTTCTCACCACAAACAAATATCAAATGATAGCCTACCCAATGCTAACTCCAAATTAAGTAGATTACCTATCAGAGAAGAGGACTAAAAACCAGAGGACCAAATTATATTTTAATTGTACATTACTCTTTTTAAATTTTTCAAATACAGCTTACTTTCAATTTTATTTTGTATTGGTTTCAGGTATATAGCATAATGGTTAGATAATCATATACTTTACAAAGTGTTCCCCCACCAATATTTTCAGTACCTGGCACATACAGAGTTATTGTACCATGATTGAATGTATTCCCTAGGCTGTATTTTATATCCTTATGACTGTTTTGTGCCTCCCCAAAAGAGCTACATTATTCTTAATTACAGAGGACACCACAATACCCCAGGTGCATGGTGATGAAAAAAAAAGTAGTTGCATCATACTGAACCTGAGATAGCAGATATCTGCTTTCTGTAACTGTAACAGGCACTAGTAATTTTTTCCTTTGAAAGAATGATTTGGCAACTAATAATAATGAGTAAACTATATGCTATGAGGCCCTGATTATGGACTAGTAGAGGAAAGACAGAAAAAGATGGAAGAAAGTGTCCTGTAAGGACTTACAGGTCATTACTCAGAATCTGTCTTTAATCTTAAGGAATGGGGCTGTATTGCAGGATATATCACTGAGTAGTGACATGATCTTATGTTAATTTGAAAACACTGTTTTGATTGCTGTGTTGATAATACACTGAAGGGGAACCGGGCAGAGATGGGGAGTCCTGCTAAGAGGTTAATGGTGAAATCCTGAGGGACCATGATGGTGGCTGGATAGGAGGTCATCACTGGAGAAATGAAGAAATGGTAAGATACTGGATGATTCTGAAGACTGAGCCAACAGACTCTATCAGGATTTCTTGATAAGTTAGATGCTATATTTGAGGAAAAAAATCAAGAGAAGCTGTAAGGCTTTGCCCTGAACAACTGAAAGATTAGCGTTGCCAAGAAACTAATGTGAGTAAGGCAGCAGGTGGAACCTATTTGGGGGAAGAATGTTCATAATTCTGTTTTTTACTATATTGAATTTTAGCTACCAACTGGACATCTATTAGACATCAAAGTGGGTATGCCTGAAAGTTAATGGCATTTATGTATATGTTTGGAGTTTGAAAAAGAGGTTAGGCCTGGAAATATAAATTTGGAGTTCATCAGCATAGAGATAGTTTTTAAAACTATAAGATGGGAGAGCTTTGAATCCAGATACAGAAGGGAAGAGAAACTCTTGATCAGGGAGATAAACACCAGAAAAAAGAAAGGTTGGAAAGGAGTGGTCAGGTGAGTAGGGGGGGAACGAAGAGAGTATGGCATCTCAGAGTCCTAATAGAGACCAGGTTTCACAGAGGGAGGAGTGGTCAACTGTGCCAAAAGTCACGGGTCCTTTAAACACATTGTGAACCAAGAGTTGGCCACTGAGTTTAACAGCCTTGTAATTGACGACCTTGAGAAGAACAGTACCTTGACCAAGGCAGCTTTTTTTATATTACCTCATTTAATCTCTCTAAAAACTGTTATAGATAACTAAACTTAAACTCCAGTGGATTCGGTACTAATTTTAAGGACACAGTGCTAATAAATGGTTGAGCATCAGTTTAATCCAGATCTATGTGTTTTCAAAGCCCGTGCTTTTCTCATATGCCAAATTATATCCTAAGAGTGGGGGAGTATTTAGCATTTTGTTTTCCCCAAGGTATTTTTTATGATATATTATATTACTTATCAACATTTGGCCTAAAGACAAACAACTAATAACCCAGAAATCAGCAAGGACTTACTAAGAAATGTAAAACAATCTTTTAGTTTCTTCCCAGACAGCACTAACTTTTTTGGCTTTACTCTGCAAAGTAAATGCTTACAGTCTTAATCTAATTAAATGATGTGAAATGAAGATGACTGGAATATTTTAGAGCATTGTTTTTCAGTAGAATTTGGTATACCTACCTTCTTCATTGTAACCAGAAAATTATTTGCATGGGTGTGTTTTCATATATATTGATTTACTTTCAATCTTTACATGAAATACTATAATGATTCATGTTTTCAGCTTTCCTTCTGTTTATTTTTGCCATCCCTATTTTGAGTGAAATTTTAAAAATATCTACTTTTCATTATTTTTCAAACTGTAGTAGAAATTTATGAGTGTAAAATTGTGGAAACTAATGCCTTATACTTGCAAAGATATGTTAGAGGGTAGTTTGTAAGAAACTGCCTGAGTGCTTGTTCCATTAATCAGTAGGCAGTATGTGATTTAGTTATTTCAAAATTTAAAACACTACTACTCTCTTACACCAGGCAATGGTAGATTTTTTTTTTTTTTTTACAAAAAGCAGAATGAAGCTTCTTCTGATGGCACTTCACCTCCTCACTTGTAGCCAACAAGGGACATAGTGTTCTTTCCCACAGTATTTCTAAACTCGTATGGCAACATATCAGTTTTATAATTATGCAAAACAATAGGGCCCCCTTTGAATGTTTTAGAAACAAATCAAGGTAAAATTCCATCCGACATATGATCAAGCAATTTTACTCCTTGGAATTTACCTAAAGGTGTGAAAAACTTATGTCCACGAAAGAACTGCAAATGGATGTTTTATAGCTGCTTTATTCACAGGCAGCCAGGGTGGAGAGGACACATGGCAAGGCAGCAGCTGGTGGACCAGGCAGTCCCACAGTTGTGTGTGGATAAAATGGGAGGAACAACTGGGGACTGAGACAGACCATGGAACCCAGGGTTCCCATGCAGGGAAATATAACTGTTTTGTTCAAAACTGCCTAAACTTTGAAGCAACAAAGTTATCCTTCACTAGGTGAATGGACACATAAACTGTAGTACAGCTATAAAATGTGAGAACCATCATTGCTAACAAAAAATGTTAGCAAGTCATGACAAAATACAAAGGGACCTTAAATGTATACTAAGTGAAAAAAAGCCAGTCTGGAAAGGCACATACTGACAAGCCAAAACTATAGTAACAGTAAAAAGATCAGAGATTGACAGGTGTTAGGGAGGAGGGGGAATGAAAAGGCAGAGCACTGAGGATTTTTAGGGCAGTGAAAATATTTAGTATGATATTATGATAATGGTATATGTCATTATATGTTTGTCCACACAATTGAAAATATAATGTCAGTAGTAAACCCGAATGTAAACTAGGGACTTTGGGTAATTTTTAAAAAGTTAGTTAACAAAGGGGCTATTGTCTTGTAAATTAACTTTCTCATAATGGTCTTTAAAGAGAAAGTATAATCTTCCTTTGCAGAGTTGAATTCACTGGAACTGGTCCATATAAAATCTTTTTTTAGAAGTCAGTTAAGATATCTGTTTAATCATTTCTCATCCTCTCCCACCAAGATTAAGTCTACATTTTCATCTTTTTTTTTTACTAGTCTGAACCATCCAGAAGGGCTTGTCAGTAGGTACAATGATATCTTTCAAATGAATAACGTATTGAGTGTTTTTTAATTTCCCCCAGAGTGCCTAGGCGTGGCTTATCACACACAAGCACATATTTACACACATGCATGTATATGTGCATACATGCGTGTGCATACATGTGTGTATATGCATGCATATGTATGATTTTACATGTATGTAGTATTGTGTCTGATATTCAATAGATATAATTTTCAACTTTTATTGATGTTGGCTATTGGATGATTCATTCAATGACTTTAACTCCTAAAAGATCAGTACCCACCTACTAATTATAATTTTAACTAATTAAAATGGAACTCATTTGAAAAGTTGTTTCAATTTTGTTTTAAACTCACTGTTATACTAACTGTTACCTTACTTTTAGGTTTTTAAAACTTGATGGTATAAACCAGAAAAAATAGGTGAATCTTCATTTTATCAAATTTTCATTGACCTAAAAGATGCTGCTGTTAAAAAATCATCTTATCAAGTTCTAGAAGGCCCTTTTGGATTTGGCTCTTGGATATTAATTGCGACGGTTCTCATTAAGAGCACATAAACAGCAATCTTATTTAAAGGGCAAGATGCGACTTAGCTAATTTAATCCTTACAATAGACCAAAGATTTAGGTGCTTTTATTGTATCCACCTTGCATATGAGGAAATTAAGTCACCAAAAGGTTATTATCACAACATTTTGCTGCCACAAACTGACAAAGCCAGGCTTTCCCCCCAGGCAAGCATGCTCTAGAAGCTGTGCTCTGGACTTGTACTAGGCCACACTGTTTCACATGACTTGCTCTCTTATCTTCCACCACTCTCAGTTAAATCTCTCCACAGTGACCTCCTTGCTCTTTCTCAAATACTTCTAGTAACCTTCATGTTGGAGCTTTTGCCTTAACTATTCCTTCTCCTTCACTGCCCCCCCCGCCCCGATATAAACATGACTGGCTCATTCGTGTTCTTTCAGCATTCTCCTTAAATTTTACGTCTCCTTGACCACCTACCTAAAATAGCACACATCCTTATCTACATTAACCCCAATCACTCTTTACCTTCTCCACTCTGCTGGATTCTTCTTTATTACACATATACTGCAATGGTTCTCAACCCTTACTTACATCAGAATCCCCTGAGCAGCTCATTAAAATGACAGAATTATCCAGGGTCAACCCCAGAGATGCCAAATTAATTATTTTAGAAAGGTGATTGAACAGATTGAATTGTTTAAAAAGTCACCAGTAATTCCAATGTACAGCCAGGAAAGCACCTCATAATTATTGTATAAACATTGTACATTTATTTTTATATCATCTATCTCCCCACCTTGCATATAAACTTTAGGTATATAAAATCATTGTTTTTTTTTCTCACTTTTGCATTACCATTTCTATGGATCCAAGCAGGGTACTAAAATATATGTTAAAAGAATGAGTAAGTGTTTATTGAATAAATAAATGTGGAAATCAACCTGAGCACCATAGCACAAGTCTTTCTTCAGAAATTTCAGATGTGACAATACTCTAAAGGAACACCTTAACTTTAGGAAAGGAGGTAAAATATTTCATGGACTTTAGCAGGAAGTGGACACTAAAATCAGCTCATGGTGGAAAGAAAAAACAGGCAAGGATTATCCTCAGTGCAAAGAAAAATCAGCTGCAGATTTGCAACCATTGAATGGTCAGTGGGGACTTTATCAGGAGAGATGAGAGGACAAGTTAGAAGCTACAGTCATATGCAGGAGGGGTTGAGGGAAGAGCTGAAATGACAAAAAATATGTGGAGGTCACCACGGAAAATTCTCAGTCCTTCATTGTCTCTCATCGTCCCTCTTTTTGGCCAAGTAGTACCTGAATCTTATTATGTGACCCCCATCTTAATTTATTTTGCTAGATCTACACCTCTCATTGGTGACGAGACAATTTTTTATGGGTCACTCTTGCTTCTGTGTATCTTACAAGTGAGACATTGGATACTTAGTCCATCTTTGCCTAAAGCAAAGGAAGAGAGATACAGTGTTTTCCTTTGGAACAAAGAGCAAACATGCTTACCATCTATTTATAAAAGATTAGGATTTCCTAATCTCACTTTCCTACAAGTATTCATCCCATCCCATCTGCCTTGATCATGTGACCTGGGGCAAGAGGAGCTGTCTCAAACAGGCTGATTTGAGACTACTGCTTCTGATATGAGTAAACTGTCCTTTCTTTTTAACCCAGGAGTTCCATATTTTCTGTCATCATTTCTAACACTGACTGGAAAATTTGTAATCTTGCAAGTAGGGGAAAAGCTCATACCGTTCAAAATTCTGGGAAGTATTGATAGCAGTCCCAGGCTTTTTAGTGATGACTCCCAACACAGCTCCCCATGAATTTTAGCTTTGTAATGGAATTAAATAATTTGCCCTGGCTGGTATAACTCAGTGGCTTGAGAGGGCTGCAAACCAAAGGGCCACAGGTTCAATTCTCAGTCAAGGCAGATGCCTGGGTTGTGGGCCAGGTCCCCAGTGGGGGCCATGTGAGAGGCAACCACACGTTGATGTTTCTCTACCTCTCTTTCTCCCTCCCTCCCACTCTATCTAAAAATAAATGGATAAAATCTTTTTAAAAAATAATTAAATAAAAAAAGAATTTAAATAATTTACCAGATGAGTGACTACAAATATGGATTTAAAATTCTATAAAGAACACAGAGTTTAAAGGAGATCAGCATGAAGCAAGGAAAATTCTGGAATAAATATATGATAATTATGAGATTTTCCTCTTGTGGAAGAAGAAAAAATAGTGTAAGATGTTGAGATGATACAAATGTGGATGAGGGAAAACAGAAGTATTTCATAAAAGGACCTTTTACAAACAAAAAGGGTAGATGTTTCCAGTTAAAAGTAAGGTTAAGCCACATGTGGGACCTTGAGGTTAAGTAGAGAACCTCAGAATTAAATACAGAGTCTCCATTAGCTCTGCTTTTGCTATGACTGCTGCTTCTGCTAGCAAACAAATAGGGTGGGCTTCTACTGCAGCATCAAGATAGAGACTGAGACCCATAGCACTGAGTATGAGAATGCCACTGCTGTTGAGTTAGAATCCCCAAAGTTTTTACCAATCTTTAACATACAAATAGGAAGAAAGATGGATGGTGATTAATGAGTTTACACATTTGGGGTGGGGTAAGGGTTGAAGGGGACAGCTTTAAATTTTAGAGGACAGTTTTAGTGCATCTGTGAAGGGCGATATATAAGTATGGCAGCTTTACCCAGATCATAAAAGGTAGCCCTCAGTTTAGAGAAGTTAGGATTCTATGTCTATAGTGTAGTGTGGTTCCAAGAAATCCATTAAATTGACCACTGGTCATTGGCTGGGATAATTCATGGATGGTCTACAATTTTTGAGTAGACACAGATGAAGATGTTCCATTTTTTTATGATGTTCTAGTCTGAAAAGTGCACTTGGGTCTCATAAAATTGAAATTTATCTTGACAGATTCTGGATCCTTTGTGCGTTAATGCTGTCAGTAAGTCTGAGAGCTTCTCAGTCTGGAGGGTGTAATGGAGATCTTTCTAAGTCCTGACATTACACACACACACACACACACACACACACACTGCAAGTGCCTGATTTAAGCTTTGATTACTTAGGCACTCACTTTAATAAACACATTGCCAGTCACTAGACTAGATTAAGAGCCAGACTATGACCTCCCCTTCTCCCTTCCCCAAGCTAAGTTAGTTTAAAGATCTTTGTTAGTTTTGAAAACTGACCATTGGGCTCCTTGTTTTTTATTATTTTTGTTGTCTTCCTGTACTGTAAATTCCCATTCTTATGTTTTAAATTCAGCATTGAAGAATGAACCCATGGAAAGTTAAGTCCCCACCCTTGACCCTGGTAAAAGCAGAGCCGCAGGTCCAAGCTGTCTCTAACCAGTCTCCCCTCTGTCCATACAACCTCATTGTTCAATAGTCAGACCTTGTAGGTAATAGCCTTTTATTTCAAAGTTACTTGATCGTTATTGCTGAGAATATCTTGCAATTATTATAAGAACCACAAGGTCTAGTCCAGCTACAACAATGGTCAGATGAGCTCAGCCCAAAACAATTCTCCACATATTGTGTAAAATTAGAGTCTTAGACAAATCATATGTACCTTAGGTATGGTAAAAATAATTGCAAAAAGAAGATATTTCTGTAAAATCTTAGGGGCATAACTTTCTGATTAATTATCTCAGCTAAATACAACAGATATTATGGTATGTATACAGGGAAATATAGGGCATATAAATCTACCACTGTAAACAAAACTGCTCTCATTGAGAATGATAATAGAACATTAGTAGAGTGGGAGAAATGTGGAAGAACAGTCTTTTCAATGGGCCTTAATTTTTTTCACAATATGGTAGCGGTGACAGACAGGGTATTTCAGTCAATAGGGGATAACAAATCCATTTTGAAAATATGCACACATAACAATAACTGTCCTTTAAGAGGCTCATCTTTCTTGGGTTTTGGGATAGTTATAGTAAGGGCATAGTTAGATCAAAGGGTTCAGCCTCCTCATATCTGAAATTTACTTGACTTAGAGTCAATAGGGAGCAAATTTAAGGTATAAAATATTTTTAGGGGAAGCATCAGGTAATAGTTAATTAATCTGTGCCATTATCAAATTATAAACCAGAGGTTCTCTTCTGGGGAGATCCAGAAACAGAACATTGTGGTTACAGTTGACTGTGACATTGTATTCACAAGGTACAATCTTGCCACTGTTGATAACCTGGAATGGCACAACCAAGCAGAAAAAGCAAATAATTAGTGAGAATATTGATTTAGTGACAATGAAACAGAAAGTGGCTAAGACAAAGGCATAGTCAGAGTGGTATTTGAAATGCCTACTATTCGGACTTTTTTGACACTCGAAAGGAGAAAGAAATGGTGGAAAGATATCAGGGTTTGTGGCAGAAAGTGTGGCCCAGTATTAACTAGAAATGAACATTTGTTTTTGTATTTTCATGAAGATATCTCCCTTTTGTGTTTAAGGGAATTGTAGGAAAATTACAGTGGATAGGTATCCTTAGAGAGATGTTATGTTTTTTATAAAGTTTGTGTTTTAGATTGTTTTTTTCTAACTGAAGCAGGTAATTGTTCTTTAGAATTTTCTTTAATTTCCAATATCATAGGTATATTAGTCTAGATATATTGTCACTTTGTCTTGAATTTATCTGTTTGCCTAATCTAAAGGGCTGTTAATTTAGTCTACAGCTTTTTCTTATTTCTGGAAGATACTCTGAGTCAAAGTATCTTCCGTGTTCTCAGCAAGGTCTTGTGATTCAGAGTTATCATCAGTCTGCCATACTATTTTCTATTTTCCACCTAAATCTGCCATTTCACATTTAAGAAGATAAATAAAGAAGAAAGATAGAACAGTTGTGGTATCTTGAGAACTAAGTATTATTTTGGAAGGTGCTAGTTAAAGTGTCTGAAATTAGGGATGCAGTAATCTTTTACCCTATTTATGAGATTGGCTTCTTTGCCAATCTGTCTTGAAGGAAAGTCTTCAGGTGTAGCTGCTAAGAAATCTTGTCTTACTCTTATAGTCTTCTATTATGCAGATATTATCTTGGTCAGGGTTTATTGCTAAAAACACCATCAGGTTGTTCACCATCTCTACCTACTTTACAAAACTTTAGGAGGGGATTTTGTCCAGTGAGAGGAAGTTTTTAGAAAGAAGTGGATGGAAAAAAGGGAAGAGGATCCTGTGAAGGTGCAAGAGGAGTAACAGAGTAGGAGAAAAGTGCAAATCAATGCATAGGAAACAAGAATGGTAGTAAATCCAATGTTGCATCAGGAAAGGAAATGGAAAGTTTAGGTTGATTCCTGATTGAGGCAAAGATGACTATGTTTAGAATACAAGACCTTTTCTTAAAGGTCTTGGCCAATGGAAAAATTTGCAACTCAATCAGGAGAGAGCTCTCTATCATATCATGTAGAATGGAGATTTTGGTCACTCTGCCAGATATAGAACACCTTCTATCCAAGATAGTGTTTTAGATTAAAATGAATGGGAAATGTGTGCTAGAGTATGAAAACTGTGCCTACCACCCTAAGCCTTGTAACAAGTTGTAGAAGCAGAGATTGTGGCAGTTATGATTCATTAATTATGGTGACTTCCATATCCTTCCTACTATTGTATACTAATAAAAATTATGATGTAGTTTTAGTTTTCAGGGATGGGAATGAGGTATAATCAAATTGACACCTCACTGACATAGCAGCTGATGCATTTTATTTTTCTTCTCTGTTGGAGGACATAGACTTTATCCCAAAAGCAAGAGTATTGGTCAACACTAGATATCTTCACTTTGCTCCTCTAGATAAACTATTCAACCCTTTCCCACGCTGCTCAGAAGGCAAATCTGTAATGGTTACACAGACAGATTCTTTTGTGCTCTGACTTCTAATTCTTTTGGAAAATGGGAAGAGTCTGTAGGTGATTTAGAGGAAAGTAATAGATCTGACTGGGTATTTTTTTTAATTGAATACTGTCCTGGGAAATGGGGTGTCATGATGGGCTAGTCTTTCCCTCAACCTAATTCCTGATTCTTTATATATTTAATCTGTCTTGTGATTTCAGTAACAATTACCTTTAATAATTTCAGGGATGGACAGGGACTTGACTTGGGGTGGTAAACACACAGCAGAGTATACAGATGATGTGTTGTGGAATTGTGCACCTGAAACCTGTGTAATTCTGTTAACCAGTATCACCCAATAAATTCAATTATAAGAAAAAATAGTACTTAAGGTCTTATAGTTCTTGCATATTCCTCAACCTTCCCAAATAACATTTTCAAAAATCATTCCATTTGGCCCTGGCTGGTGTGGTTTAGTTGGTTAGAATGTTATCTGATAGATGGAAAGGCCACATGTTCAATTCCCAGTCAAGGCACATAACCAAGTTTGTGGGATTGATTCCTGTATGGGGCACATATGAGAAGGCAACCAGTCAATGTTTCTCTCTCACATCTCTCTCTCTCTCTCTCTCAGCAATGGAAAAATATCCTTGGCTGAGGATTTAAAAAAAAAATTATTCCATTTAAAAAAAAAACATTTAAATGTTCCTGAAAACCCTTCCCCCTTCCTCCCCCCTCCCCCCTGGTTACGGTCAGTTTGTTCTGAATTTCAAAGTCTCTGGTTATATTTGGCTTGCCTGTTTGTTTTGGTGATTTCAGGAACATCTATAAAGGTCACATGGACAAAACCAAGAGGGGGTGGGATCAGGGTTGGGAGGTGGGGATGGCTGGGGTGGGAGCATGTTGTGGGGGAAAAATGGAGACAACTGTGCTTGAACAACAATAAAAATAAATAAAACAGCCCTGGCTGGTGTAGCTCAGTGGATTGAGCACTGGCTGCGAACGAGGCATCGCAGGTTTGATTCCCAGTCAGGGCACATGCCTAGGTTGCAGGCCATGTCCCCCAGCAACTGCACACTGATGTTTCTCTCTCTCTCTCTCTCCCTCCCTTCCCTCTCTAAAAATAAATAAATAAAATCTAAAAAATTAATAAATAAAACAATATAACTAAAAATAAACATGTAAATATTATATTAGTCTGATTTTTATCTTTTTTTATTCTTATTTTTGTCTTTTTTTATGTTTGCTATTGATAAATTGGCTTTGTGAATAGCTGGTTTAGATATGCCTAAAGCTTGTCCTATTAGTCTTACTTCTAGAGTCTGTAAGTTGTTTGATCCAATGATTTTCTTACATACATAAAGCAGTTTAAGTAGGTTTTTGTGTCACATGTAACAGTGCAGTCCTAACTTTTAATGAGAAAATCTGAATCATTTTTGGGTTCAGGCTCTATTGTGCTGTGTTATGTTTGACCTGTCATTTAATCTCTGTAAGCCTTAGTTTCTAAATCTGTAAATGGATGAAGTCGAAATATATCCCATCCAAGATATGTAGAGTTTTATCAATGATTTACCATGTGAGATATTTCAAAGCATACTATATATACTGAAAATTTCTCTTAATTTTTTGCCTGTTATTTCTAATGGTATTTGAGGTCCAGCACTTAGTTATATTTAAAACATTTTCACCCTAAATGTTAGGGAATGGGCTGCTTACACAAAAGAAGGAAATGTTCTGAGTAAAATAACCTATTTCTATTGAATGTTCAGGCAAAATATTGAAAGGATCAAATAAAATGATCAGTTCAAAAGCCCCTGTTAGAGGTTACAATGACAGTAAGTGACAAAAGCTTAGTTCTGTTGTGTTAAATAACAACTTTAATATCAAATTTGTATATATTTTACATATTACAAGATGATAAATTTATTTGCTTTATAGGTCTTCATACAGTCCCTGCTTTATAGACCATTAGAACTCTATATTCATATAATCCATGAATTGCTGATATATCTACCCTACCTTAAAAGGCTCCAGAATATTAAATAATCTATGACAAACAGAGACACCATAATCCTGTGCCTTTGTTAAACTGCTCTGTGCCCTGGTTAATGTGGCCTAGTAGTTTGGAGCATTGTCCATAAACCAAAAGATTGCAGGTTCAATTCCCAGTCCAAGCACATGCCTGAGCTGTGGATTCAGTCCCCAGTCAGGGCATGTGTGAGAGGGTGCCCAGTGTTTCTCTTTCACATTGATGTTTCTCTCCTTTTTTCTCACCCTCCTTTCCCTCTATCTAAAAATCAATAAGCAAAATCAACAATGACAAAAAAAAAACCCTGTTCTTGTTAGAAGATAGAGTATCAAGTACTCATTTCAAAATATGTAACATTTTAATAAAATGTTTGTTTTTACTTGTGTATCATTTGCATATTAGATTTATCTCTAGATATGATAGTTCATAATAGTCTCTAGTTATGATTTGTATTAGTATTGAGAATCAAAGAAAAACCACCATGACATCTGTCAGCACCACCTCTCATACAGTTATATGTTCGACAGTCTCCAGGCAGCATCAGGCTCCATGGCTTGTTGTTCTTGCCCCAGGGCTTCTCTGTTGATGCCAAAGGGAAAGTCATGTTTGGGGATATCAAGTATATACCTAGAAGTGCAGAACTGTTAATCTGTTGAATGAAATTTTGACTGATGGAAAGTAGGAGCTCATAGATAAGTGTTCCTCTTTTAATGGCTACATGTTTATTTCTCTGGGATTGAGCTAGTGATCATCCCTGATGATATCCAATGTAATAATGTGTCTTTGATTGGCTCCCCTCCTTCTGTGCTTAGTTGTCCACCCTAAGCACCCTTCTGTGCTTAGTTGTCCACATTCCTTCTCACAGAATCCTACTCCCCAAAATGAAATCTTAGCCTTTTAGCTTTGGCCTCAGATTCTAGGACAGGGAGCTTCAACATTATCCATGGATAGTGTCTCTTCTTCTCATTATATTGTAATGATATGAGATGAGGTCGAACACATGTATTTACAGCACTCTGTTCAGTTGACAAGGAATCATTCTCCATAAGAACAATTTTGAGCTTTAGTTATCACTTATTTTTCTCCCTGTGTAGTACTTTTTTACATTACAGATATCAGATTCTAAATTCAAATCCAGAAAATAGGAAAG
The DNA here is from genome assembly GCA_004024845.1 of Tonatia bakeri. Lineage (NCBI taxonomy): Eukaryota > Metazoa > Chordata > Mammalia > Chiroptera > Phyllostomidae > Tonatia > Tonatia bakeri. Next base: position 28,109 of record PVIA01011535.1, on the reverse strand, counting down.
TATCAAATAGAAAAAAGTCTGAGAATAATGAATATATTTTTATTTCTCAATATTATAGCATTTAACTGGATTCCATAATTTTAAAATTTGTTATTTTAAAAATTATTTAAATATAATACATGTTTACAGGTCATTTGAGTGGCATAAAATATAAAGCAGAAACATTGTTTCAAATTTTAATTTTGATTGCAACTCATTTTAATTTCAGTCCAAGTTCAAGGGGTTTAATTTTATGCTTAAATCTAAATCTATTTCTATAAAATATTGGACATATCTGCTGTGCACATAGATATCCTGCTTTTTTCCACATTCCATGCCATGAGAATTTTCTCCTTAATTTATAATAGTCTAGAAAAATATGACTTTTTCATGGTAACAAATCATTTGACTATATGGTTTTATCAGTTTGTTTCATTAATTCACTCTTGATGAATATTTAAGCACACCTGTACGTTGAGTCACTCTGCCTGTGCCTGAGCATGTTGAAGTATGTATGTATGTATGTTTGTCACCTATTTTTCTTATAAGAACAGTAGTTTCTGTTTTCATACCTTAAGATTTGTTCAGCGACCAATACCCTTTTTGTTATCATCCACTCAGCCTCTGTGCTTCCATTTATTCATTGATATATTTAGCATGTAACATTTTTATTTTCACCATTTTTGCTATCATTTACTTTATCAACTACGACATTCCTGTAGATGATATATTCATCAATTGATCTGAATTCAAATAGCATTTATTTTCATTGTTACTTTACTACTCAGTTCTATGTAGTGTCCTTCAACTCTCAGTTCTACACCTATTTTAATATTGAAATTCATAATGTTTGAAATCTTAAGATAACTAATTATACTTTACTCTTATAATCCCCATTATGCCTTCACTTATCTCCTTACTTAAAATTTATAACTCATAATTATAACCACTGTTTTGAAAACAACTGAACTTTTTCACACTTGTTTTCCTGCAACATACTTCTGGAAAAATCTCCTACCTAGCTAAACCCAAATACCTGTCTGTCACACCTGATTACTTTTGCAGAGATAGCTCACCACTATACTGGCTAGTCTCACTTTAAGGTCATAAATTTAAAATGGACTTCAGTAGGGCCTAACATTTTAACCCAACTTTATAATATGCTTTAATATTCTATAAAATTATAATTTCAGGTTTTATTCTTTTCCCTACTTCTTCACAACCTTCTCTTTATCCTGTTCCTCTAGCTATAATCTTACCTTATACTTCATTGAGAAAATGAAGTCTTTAAACACCTTCATTTTCAACTATCTAAAGTATAAAGCAAGGTGCATCTGTGTTTATACACAGTTCAGTCACTTGTCCCCTGTGTTATAAAAGCCTCCTGTTTGGTGTGTCGTCTAGGTATGAATCTCCTGTTATGCATGTCCTTCTCACAACTTCCTGAACCATCAGTTTGTCTTTCCTTGCTTGACGAATTGTTTGTATCTATATTCATTTAAGCCATAGTAATTCCTTTCTCATAAGGTGGTTTGAACTTTCTCACCCTCTCCCTAAAACACTGATCCCTTTTGTCATTTTTGTTTCTTCATCACACATATCCTTCACATATGTCATTTGGTCTTTTATAGCCAACTGTCCTTGAAGAAGTTGTTTTTCTCAAGATATCTGATATCCGTGTTGTCAAATAGAGCAACAACTTCTTTCTCCTTATTTGATCTCATCATGTTTGAAACAAATATTTTCTCTTTCTCTCAAAACAGATTCTTCTTTTGATATCTGCATTATCAAAGCCTTTGAGTTTTCATATGTGACTGCTCCTTCTCAATTGCCATCTTAGGCTTTCCTCATCTGTGCATTCTCCACAAACTGGAATGGTTCAAATCTCGCTTGTGGGCCCCTTATTTTCTCTATCACATGATCTCTCTAGATCACCTTATCTGTCTCAAGGCATTAAATCTATCTCTAGTTCTCATATCTTCTTGGAATTCCAAACTTATTTATCCAACTGCCTACTTATTGTCTTCACATGGTGATATAGCAGATTTATTTGCTTCTCATATAAAGGAGATTCTTCATTCTCTCTTCCTCAACACCTGGTTTGTTCTTCTTTCATCTACTTCATGTTAGAAATGACTCATCACAATTCTTCCTTTGAAAGGGATATTTTAAGGTAATTTTCACACTTGTCTGTAATTGAAATTACTTGAAGAGCTCTTAAATACAGTGGTTTGTGAGTTCCATACCCACAGATTCCAGTGTAGTCCGGGCACTGGGATTTTAAAAGTCCCCTCAGTTGACTATAATTGAGAGTTGAGATTGAGAATCACTTGAAGGGAAGCTCAACCACATTGTTTCCCTTACAGGAAAGTAAAGACTGGTGATGTACAGAGCTGAGGCCCAATGTGCCATGCCTAGAGACCAACTTTCTTAGCTTACTGTTTGTTTGCCTTCTAGAAATCACGTATGACAAAGAGACCTGAGACAGGTACAGCACTTTCTGTTTCAAGGACTGGGACTTTCATTTGAACATTTTCTGTTGGAATTTCATTGCAGAGTCAGCTCTTGGTCTAGTTTCTTTGTGCTTTGGTCTTGGTTAACATAACACTTGACTCTTTGACAGTGTTCCCCAGTGTCTAATCTCAGCAAATGAGAGCCAGGGTGTTAATTTTCTCCTTTCCAGAGGGTTGTAATTTTATTTAATTATTTTCTTATTAGCTATCTCCACTTGGGAAAAGCTACTGGAACATCAAAATTTCTTGTTATATCCTTCTTTTAGGAAAATGGGCTTCACAAGCCTTATATTTGCACAACTGAAGGAGTCTGCTCAAGGCTTCTTTGCCAGCGTTAGGATACACTGGGGACATCTACTGCAAGGTTGTCTTTCTCCTTCTTGGAGTTCAATTCAGTTAAACATCCTACCAGATGAGACCAAAATAAAAAAATCAAAATTGACCTCCGTAGAACAACCCATTTGTAACACCCTGCTTTGGTGTTTTATGACTTCATCTGTTGATGCACTGTTTTAGTTTGTTTTTCTCTATTTGTTAGATTTCACTGCCTCACTGAGCCTTTACAAATTACTTGCTTCATCTCCCATGAAGCTCTTTCTAGTGACAAGTACTGATGTTGTACCTTAGACTGATTCTTGAGCCTGACTGGTGGGAAAGACTGTTTTGTTTCCCTGAGGGTATTCAAGGTTAAAATGAGGACACTGCCAGAATGCAATTGGACAAACTGTACATACTTTCTGGGAAATGAGAGAACTTGACATTTTTGGAGCCAGAAAATGGTACCTTTAAGCCACAGTAATTGGTATATGACTGTAAGACCCTTTTTTTTCTTTGGCCTGTAGGGTATAACATTGGGTATTTTTGTGACAAATAGAGGCTAATAGTGCTTTTCCTGTTTGAAAAAATACTCAAGATATTGTTAAAGATTTGTAGGACATATTGTAGGTTTTGTTACATACAAGAAAAGGCTGGATGCTCTGCAGATTCACCACAATAACAATAATGGCTTTATATTAAATAAAGCAGACCCTACGTTTCCCTTTCTCATGATTCTAGTGTGACAGCCAGACAGAGCATTTACTTTATATGACATTTTAGCAGCAGGACGACTACAGAATGTATTTGGCCTGTAGCATTTCTCTTTGTGCAACAGTCAATTCTTTTTCATTTTCACTCTGACTGTTACCTTGTCTTGATGTATTCATCTCCATCTTTTCTCAATCTTTGGGTGTTTAACCTTTGCTGCATGCCCTGAAATTAGTGGAAGAATAAGAAAAAATTAGGGATTAGAAGAGAAAGGCAATTTGGGATGCAAAAATTACTTTTAAACATGATTGAAACAAATAAAAAACAGATAAATAATTAATAACATACTCTACTTACTGTAAAGGATCTTAATAGATTTTAGCTACTGAATCCAGGATAGCTAAAGGGTTTTTGTTGTTACTAAATATAACAATAATATGTAAGGCATTATGTTTTATCCACATATATAGGTCACCTGGTTATATTTTGGCTCACTCACAGGTCTTAGTTAATTTGTTCACCTAGTATATCTTTTTGCTTATCCTTCCACTGAAGTCACTGGTCCTGAGTTATGAAACCTTTAAGGTTACAACTTTCTCTAATTATAGGGAATAAGTTAGGCTATTGTATCTGGCTCTAGACATTTTCTAAGTTGTTTGGATGCTATTACCTGTAAAACTCTTTTTCTAGTAATCTTCACATATTTTGGAATCTTTATTGGATATGGAAGCTAGTGGAAGTTAGGCTACTCTCCATGGACTTAAGGGACAATGCAGTTGCTGTGTTTAGACCATGTAGCATGCTATGTGATTCATTTTATTTATGTTCCCACAACTCTCAAAAAACGTGGTACAACTACAAAATATATCATTGGATTTCTTTTGAAAACTAGAAAAAAGGTCTGAGACTCGTTACAGTGACATAGCAGGTGGAAGTTATGTCATAAAAGCAGATTAGGCTTAGTATTATATGTCCCTAGAAACAAGTAGATCATGGAGAAGGCTTTGATAGACTATCAAATTGGTTTTTCAAAGTCACTTTAACCAGCTCTCCAAGGACCAGGTCCTCCGTAGCTGAAACCTGGGTTATACAACCCATTAAGTAGACTCAGGGATAATGTCAATATCAGACCAATGAGGAATTTCAAATGATTCAGCAGTAATATACAGTGAAAAATACACAGTCTAATACACCTTGCATTTCTATGCTTGATGTTCCAAGGCTGAATGCTTCCAACTATTGCTATATATGTGAAAATAAATATTTAATGAAGTAACTGGGGGCTCTGATTCTAGAAAGCTGCATAGATTTTTCTTTCAGTTTTAAAGATCTTCTGAGAATATTTCTTACTTTAAGTTCTTTTTTCTGAGTGCCTTTTACTTTAGGGCAAATAATGATTTCTATGCAGGCACTTTAAAATTCATTCAAAAAAATCAAGGCAGTTTGGAATTATTTTTAAATAAATCTCTGTTTTTTATACTTATAATAATAAAAGGAAAATAACAGTTCAAGTATATCATTTCTTAATAGAAATTCAGATATGAGGTTCTACATAAAATTAAATTTGTTTTTCAAAGCATTTCATTTCAGCACTGAAAAATGAATATTATTATATAACATTAACTTTAATTTTGGCAATTTTTATTAGAACTTAAATTTAGTATTTTTAATTCAAAACTTAAAATTTGAATTCCTAATCATCTTTTTTGTACTGTATCAGTTATGGTATTACACATCATAAATTATTTTAACAGAATTTCATGATCATAAGGGTGTAAACAGTATAGAAGTTTATTTCTTTCCTTTAAAATGGCTCAGACGTCTGCAATAGAAGGCAAGTGGATAAGTCAGCAGTAGAAGGCAAGTTTGCTTCATGAGGACATTGAGAGGTCCAGATCCCTTGAATCCCGTAGCTCTTGCATACGCTAGATTTGTGCCATCCTTATTGAGTGCAGTGAACTCATTAGCTCTCAGAAAGGAGAAAGAAGATATCCAAACATAGAGCTGAAGGAAGTGACGTAGAAGTCATTTCAACATTCCTTTCTTTCATTTCACATTGGCCTGACCTAGTCATCTTGCCTTACCTAGTTACAGAGGAAAATTCAGATCCTAGCTGGATAGCAGTGTGCTCTGCTGAAACTCAAAGTATTCTCTTACTTACTACATGGAATAAGAGAATGCAAATGAGGACCTTTGCCACACTAATGTTTCTTCTTTACTTTTTAAAAGTTTTAGTATATCAGCTTGGGGATTTGGAGACTATTTTCTGCCATGACTCTCAGTTTGTTTGCATAAGAAAGGAGGATATAAGAGCTCTCTTTTTTTTTTTCTGCCTAGAACTCACATATGAAATGTAGGACCTTAAAAACAAGCACACGTCACCAGTGAGAGGAGCTTGAGGAGACACGATGACTAAGTGTAACATAACAGCCCGAGTGTTGTGCAGGAACAGAAGAGGGGCATTAGGTAGGAACAGGAAATGTAAATAAAATGTAAACTTTTGTTAATAATAATGTATAATATTAGTTCACTAATTGTAAAAAAGGTGCAATACTAATATAAGATGTCAATAATAGAATAAGCAAAGTGAGATGATATAGTATATCTCTGTACTCTCTTTGCATTATTCTACAAATATAAAAATATTCTAAAATAAAAAGTTTATTAATAAAAATAAAAGTGCATTACTGTGTATTAAACAACTATTTGTATACTTTATCAAATGCAGGACATAAACATGACATGAAATACAGAAAACATGAAACTGCAATTTGAGAAAGAATTGGTTTAGATAATGTATCTGGAATCCAAGTTGAGTAAAGAATAAAATAGCAAAAGATAAAATGATATGAAGATCTCATATCATAATGAAGTACCAATTATTTAGCAGCCTGAGTTTTAAATTATAATAAGTTCACTTTATTCAACTGTGCTAAATTTAGAAGAGGAATTCATTTTGCTCATTTGTGTTAATAAAAAAGTCTGTCTTTATTTTAAAGTGTATGATTCTACACTTTAATGATTCCTTCATTAGGCTAGATGTAAATGATCTAATTGTTATTTTTGTTTTAAGAAGACTTGCAGAATGCTTTAATAAGCTATTTGTTCATCTACACCACACTCCTAAAATAAGTCTTCAGACACACATTTATAAAGAAAAAATTACTAATGTGCACAACTATTTTTTATTATAGTGGATCAAGTGAAATTTCAAATGCTGTTTCATAGGAACAAGAGATTTTATTTTATGGAACCATTTTAGTAACATAGAGGTTATGTTTGACATTAACTTTATTACCATATTTAAGATAAAAAAAACATTGAACCCATTTAAATTTAGAATCTAATTGCCATAAGAAAAGGAAACTATATTTTGTTAGATCAAGTAAACTGTAATTGAAAAAAAATTAAAAATTCTTAAAAATCATGTGGAGTTGGTTACATTAAATAAATGAATAAAGAGCCCAGTGCCTGCAACAACACTCTAACATGTGGAGGACCAGGGTTTTCTAAGTTTGTGTATTTTCTACATGCTGTTCATTTTCTTTCCTAATTATTCTTTGTTGATTTAAGGAGCAATAAGGACATTAATTTTCCTAAAATAAATGACTGTAAATCCTTACTAAACTTTTTTTTAGGTAAGGATTATATTTTGGTTAGCCTGGTTTTACTTTTAAGAAACAGAAACTTTTCAGTTATCTCATTTAATCTAGGATGTATTGCTAGATACAAATAATCTGGATCTCCTGTGCAGAAGAGTGGCCAATTAACCTAGCCACTCAGACTGTGGAACCATAGATGAATCTGTCTTTCAGTTAGAACTGGTTGTAAACAAGCCTTGAGGATCTCAGAATCAAGTTATGTGGGATATTATTCTATCAAACATTCACTAAAGCTATTTATACTAGCATATTTTCACTAATGTGACTCAGCTATTTTCTGTTGGTTCTTAATAACAGATATCATTTATCAAATTTTAACAATATGCTACTATGTCAGTATACATTGAATATCTCAATAAAACTTCACAAACATATATAAGGTAGATCCTGGTACTATAATTGTGATTTCTGTACCATTAGGAATTGTAATGGACTTGCCTGGAAGGAACTCAATGGAAGGAGATAGAGCCAGGAAAGAAAAACATAAAGCCCTTAAATTCTATACTGTATTAGTTGCTTAAGGAACTAAGTACCATCAGGAAATATCTTACAATGTAATGTAATGCAGGCATTGAAAACACTGTTTAGAAAATTTGTAACTGAAAACTTATGTTATAATATTAAAGGAAAAGCAATGATAAAGAATGTACAATTAGTATAACAAATGTGTACATATATGTATAATTAATAGCATGAAAGAATACATTAAATGTATATAGTGCTAAGTTCTAGGTAATTTTTTGGGAATGCTTACTTTTTCCTGCTTATTTCATTTTGGTGAAATTCGCCTTCTTTACACTAACTATATAATCTTGCAAAATGGGAAGAAGTATAATAAGTATCAAAAATAAATAAAACACAGTCTATTGCTATCTTTTACTTCTGTGGATGTATTTTTGGAAATAATTATATACCTTGAATGTCTTTATTACTGTGTGAACCAAAGATGGGAGGAGCTTTAAGAATTCTACATTCATTTTCTCCAAAAAATTTAAAAGTATATTTATTGATCATGCCATTATGGTTGTCCTATTTTACCCCCATTTATCCCCCTCTGTCCTGCATCCCCTCCCACAAGCATTCCCCCTCCTTAGTTCATGTCTATGTGTCATACATACAAGTGTGTGCTTTGGCTTCTCCATTTCCCATACCATTCTTAACCTCCTCCTGTCGATTTTGTACCTACCATTAATGATTCATATTCCCTGTACCTTCCCCCCATTCTTCCCCTTCTGATAACCCTCTATGTGAACTCCATTTCTGTGATTCTGTTCCTATTCTAGTTGTTTGGTTAGTTTTTTTGTTGTTGTTGTTTGTTTAGGCTCGGTTGTTGATAGTTGTGAGTTTGTTGTCATTTTACTGTTCATATTTTTTATCATCTTCTCTTTCTTATATAAGTCCCTTTAATATTTCATGTAATGAGAGCTTGGTGATGATGAACTCCTTTAACTTGACCTTGTCTGGGAAGCACTTTAGCTTCCCTTCCATTCTAAATGAGAGCTTTGCTAGATAGAATAATCTTGAATGTAAGTCCTTGCGTTTTATGACTTGGAATATTTCTTTCCAGCCCCTTCTTTCCTGTAAGTTTTCTTTTGAGAAATCAGTTGATAAGTCTTATGGGAACTCCTTTTTAGGTAACTCTCTCCCTTCCTCTTGCTGTTTTTAGGATTCTCTCCTTCCCTTTAATCTTGGGTAATGTAATTACAATGTTCCTTGGTGTGTGCTTCCTTGGTGCAACTTCTTTGGGGCTCTCTGAGCTTCCTGAACTTCCTGGAAGTCTATTTCCTTTGCTAGATTGGGGAAGTTCTCCTTCATTATGTTTTCAAATAAATTTTCCATTTCTTATTCTTCTTTTTCACCTTCTGGCACCCCTATGATTCACATGTTGGAAGATTTAAAGTTGTCCCACAGTTTCCTAAGCCTTTACTCATTTGTTTTAAATTCTTGTTTTTTTCATTCTGTTCTGGTTGAATGTTTATTTATTCCTTTTGTTTCAAATCATTGATTTGAGTTCTGCTTTCCTTCCCTTCACTGTTGGTTTGCTGTATATTTTTCTTTATTTCACTTTGCATAGCCTTCACTTTTTCCTCTATTTTGCAACCATACTCAACTATTTCTATGAGCATCCTTATTACCAGTGTTTTGAACTCTGTATCTGATAAGTTGGCTATCTCTTTGTAGCTTAGTCCTATTTTTGGAGTTTTTATCTGTTTTTTTATTTGGGCCATATTTCTTTTTCTTGGTTCATCTGTTAGATTCTAAAGGGTGAAGCCTTGGGTATTCACCAGGGAAGGGCAACCCAGGTCACAGAATTATGGTGCTGTATATTGTAGAGGGGTCAGGGAGGTAATAGTGCTGCTTGCTTGTCTCTCAGTAAGAATTCAGTCACTTCCCCTGCTACTCACAAGCAAATTGTGCCCTTTTAGGTGCTGATTCCTAGAAGAGTGGGTTTGTGCATGTTCTAGGACCCTGTGGGTCTCTCCAACACACTCTCCTGTGAGGCTGGAAGTTTCCCCTGCTGCTGCAACCACAGGTTTTTATAGCCAGAAGTTTTGAGGCTTTATTTTCTTACACTGGAAACATGGGTTACAAAGTCTGTCTTGCTCCCCAGTTGTTTTCCTCAGCTTATCTAAAAACTAATGTGGAAGTGTCTGGTCCTCCACCCACCACCTTGCTGTGTGACCTCTCTGCCCTGGCTTCCCATCTCTGCCCCTCCTACCAGTCTGAATGAATGTTTCTTCTTTAACTCCTTGGTTGTCAGAGTTCCAAACAGTTCAATTTTCTGGCAGTTCTGGTTGTTTTTTGTTTTTAAATTTGTTGTTCTTCTTTTGGTTGTGTGAGGAGCCAAATTTTCCTCCATCTTGGCTGCAAGTCCTTCTGTCAAAATTCCGTTTAGTGTGTTTGTTTATTTTGTTCATTAGATGCCACATATAAGTGCCAGATATGTACTGTAAATATTAGGGAAAGATTTTATGAAGTATATGAAAGTTTGACAAGATTATACTATATTAGATGATCAGATGGTTAGACAGGTTTTGATGGTTAGGCAGATTTTGTAAAGTATATGATGGTTAGACAATCATATACTTTATAAAATCTTTCCCCAATATTTAAGTAGCCATCTGGCACTTATATGTGCCATCTAATGAACAGTATAAACAAAAAGACAAAACAGAAACAGACTCATAGATACAGAAAACAGACTGACAGTTTCCAGAAGGGGAAGTTTGGGGTCTGGGTGACAAAGGTGAAGGGATTAAGACACACAAATTGGTGGTTACAAAATAGTCAATGGGATGTAAAGTACAGCATAAAGAACAAAGTCAACAGTAATAATAATACAGTAAATTGTAATAATTAAGACTTTTATACATTGAACAATAAATTAACATGAACAACTGAAGGAAAAGGAAGACATATATTTACTAGACAGTGAACAATTTTTTTTGAGAATTTCACTGACCTCATAACCTCTCATGATGTTGGGTAGAAAAAGAGATTAATTTTTGTAGTAGAATGGGGGGTGAACAACTTTCTATTCATTATCCTGACTTAAAATTGTCAATATTGATTTTTTTATGTTACCTAATATTCTTGAAAACTTATCTCTAGACTTTTAAGCAATGGATTTGAAAAGGTAACTTGGAATGTTTCCAGATATAGTCACTTATGATGCCTTAGTCATGTTATTTTAGAATTACATAGAATTAATTCAGGATAATAATTTTTATTGAGTAAAATTGGAATCTGTAAAGAAATTTAAAAGACAAGCTATAAATAAGCAAATATCTACACAAATAAAACTAATTCTGCAGTCTACAGATTCTCTGATAAATTCCATGAAGTAGCTATGGGTCCTAGCCCATAAACACAGGTATTCAATGAATAGCTCATTTATTTATTTATTTTTAATTAACTTAATCTGAATGAAGCTCACTATGATCTTAAGCTCATGGAAAATTCAATATCACTCACTGCACACAATTCAGTCTCACTCCCTCCTCACATTGAGTGAGGCTGCAGGAGTATTAGGTAACATCAAAGCATCAGATGTCCAGCCATTGGTCATTGGTCTTTGTTTATTGGTTACAGATTAATGCACCAACCATCAAATTCTGTTCACATCATGGACTCTGCTGCTTCCATGAGGCACTTGAACATGGGAATCATCATCATAGGAAGGACTGCTGTCTGTCCTCTAACGTTCATTTTCTTTTTTCATAGTGTAATTTTAGCTGGGCACACCGCAACATCCAGGCATTATTCAAATATGTGTATGACTATATGACCAAGTTTTTTCAATGGGATATGAAAGGAAGTAATTTTTTAGGCTTATATTATAGACTGACCATGATTTCTCATTACCTAAATTTAATTGTTATTTCAAAAAAATTTAGCCAATACGAAATGCTTTATATTTATTGGTATATTAATTTTTAAATACTGAAAATTAAACTTTAGCTATAGTGTATAAAGTTTGATTCCCATTTTCTTTTGTTAAAAAAATACAATGTACAACAGTACATTTTTAGAAGAAAAAAAAAATCACACCTAACTGCAACATTGTAATTCTGTTCTCAGTAGAACAAATGTCCTAGTCTGTGTTCTTACTGATATACATATTTTACTTAGCTGAAACTATACAATATTTAGCCAACTGTGTTTGACTTTTTAATGGAATATTTTATATCATATTTTCTATTTGCTACATAGTCTTCATAATTGCCTATTTAACAAGAAAATTATGACAGTACTTAGAAAATTTAATAATAACCGGTAACTATGTTTAAATAACTTTTTACTATAAATAATAATGTTATTAGCAAATATAAACTTACTATCTTTCTCATTCATGGATCACTTATCTAAAAGTGTATTCCATTTACCAAATAAATTGAATAAAAGAATAATCAGAAAGCATAATTTATTTTTTTAATATCACTGTGAAACATTAGCTTTTCTCTACTCTGGATATAAAAATTAAAAGTTTGTCTGGTCTTACTTTAAAATTGTAAAAATTTCTCATGTAAGACCTCATAAAATGTTTTAAGCCTGTTATCAATATTTTAATCTTTCCTCTAACACACGTCTTTTACTGCCATCTAACCTACCATCAACAGACTGAAGCTTGACACTTGTACATTTAAAGAAAATAGCACTGGTAATTAGGTCTGTATTTAATCAACATCAAGGTAATCTCCAAGCCTTTAAATTCGTGCTAACACGAAGTATGCTGCTGATGGGCTGTGACCTCTGAATGAGAATCCTTTTGGATGTACCACTGATAGGTGTCTGTGGAATGTATCTGATAAGGGATATCTCTCTAGGGAGCCAGTGAGATAAAGGCTGAGAGTTGGTGCTCTGTAAGTTTAAAAGGAATCAGTCTATTTAAAAAAAAATGTTAAATGTATTGGCATGGCATTGTTTAATGTAATTATATAAGTTTCAGGTGTACAGTTCTATAACACACCGTCTGTATATTGCACTGTGTGCTCACCACCCAAAGGCAAGTCTCCTTTTGTCATCATATATTGGTAGTTGACTCCCTTTACCCTCTTTTGCCTCCCTCATGCCCATCCCCTTTGGTAATCACCATACTGTTGTCTGTGTTTATGAGTTCTTTTGTTTCTTTGTTTTGTTTAGTCATTTGTTACTTTCTGCTTTATATTCCACATATGAATAAAATCATGCTTTTTAAAAAATTTTCCCTTCTGAGTTATTTTGTTTAGCATGATATTCTCAAGATTCATCCATGCTATTGCAAATGGCAGTATTTAATTTTCTCTTATGGTTGAGTAGCATTCCATTGTCTATATATACACCCCATCTTTTTTATCCAATCATCCATCAAAGGACACTTAGGTTGTTTCCATGTCTTATCTACAACAACTAATGATGCATTGAATATAGGGATAAATATATCTGTATGAATACATTTGTTAACATTTTTAGGTAGATACCCAGAATAGGAATTGCTTGCTAAAGAGCAGAGGGTAAAAAACATTTGGAATAATCTCTGATCCATAAAATAGATTGAAGGACTGTTGTGAATGCTCTATGTGCTGTTACCTTCTGCTCTTTTTAAAAAATGCCCCAACATTTTCCATTTTCTTTTCATCATTTTGTAATGGATTTTGGGGGGTCAGATAAGTTGATCAGGTAACCATGATGAGTGAAACCAACACTTGACCAAAGGGAATTCACATAGAAATTCAGTCTTGGAGGTAGAGTAATGACTGGATAAGATTCTGGAATGTTATCTGTATATTTATGTGGTACCGTAGACAGTTGCATTTATAGTTGAGAAGGCTTTTTAAAAATTACACAGGTTGTGTGTTTTTGTTTGTCTCATTTCTCCTTACAATTCAGTTGGCTGTAGTTTCCTGATAGTTTAATTTTCTGACAACAAAAAACTTCACTTTTTCCTAGTTTTTATCTTGGGCATATACCATTTACCATAAGTGGCATGAATGCTGATTTCAAATTGCCAAGGTTTTAGCAACCAGTTTGCAAAATTCCTGGAGATTTCCCAGTTTGCTCCTGTGAATCAGTACTCTTTCAGAGCTCCTAGGATTCCCTCTTTCTAGCCTTCTGAAATGTCCATTTAACAAAAATCATTCTTTCATAGATTGATTGCTTTTAAGGAGGTAATAATGAACTGCTTCACATTATTCCATTACATTTGTGATAAACACAAAACAGAAGGAAATCCCTATTCTGTTTAGTGGAAACATATTATATAAAAAAAATAGTAGGCAATGGGCATTTGTTATCAGTTTTGAAAAATAAAAATACCTACTGCTTAAAACATAAATTTTCCCAAACAACTATATGGACTGAAGAGAATCTATCTACCCTGCGTATGAAAACTAGCACATTGATACTAATACTAACTATTCATATTAAGGCTTTTAAAAATATCCATAAACTAAGCAAATGTGGACATTATTCCCATGATATAAAACAATTTAACTTTTAATAGTGTTTACTCCAGGTGAAAAAAAAATATCTGCCTTGTAATATAAAGAGTCTAGAAATAACAGCTATCCAAAATAAGTGAACGAATAGTGCAATATTGACAGCTAATAAATTCATAGGCATGACAGATAATTTAAGTGAGTATCCAAGGATTTTTTTCTAATTGAAGTAAATAGTTAAAATAGTAAAAATATAAATTTAAAAATAAAGAAAAACAATAGCAAAAATAACAATAATTGAATTGATAATGAAAAGTTAGAAAAATATATAGGTTTAAGTACGTGTTTAAAATGACTTATAGTTATACAAATTCACTCTAAAATGAAGTTGAATATCATAAAATTTTATGCTCAACAAATTATATTAAAACTATAAAATTCTAAAATTAAAAATATAAAAGCAATTAAGAGACTAATTGAAAATTGAATATATGAAAATAGAGATATATCATTTTTAGTATTTTACATAAAAAGCAATATATATTATTTAATATTGATGAATCTAGTAATATAAATTACATAAAAAATTGTAAGATAAACATCTTAGGTCTTTAGGTCCTAAGGTCTACAGAAAGGTGGTGAAAATGCATTTCATAAGTACTTAAAATCTTTATGTATGTTCTAATCAATGGGATAAAGTATGGAAACTATAGAAAGGCCATAAAAAGTACATATACGCTTTCTTATTATGGTATATTATATATTTTTAATAAAGAAACTCAATGAATCTAAGAGCTAAAAATTTAATTTCCATAAATAATAACTAAAGTTTAATTTCTAAAATTTTATAAATTTCTTAGGTAGTGTTAAAAATACCAATTCACAATTCCACAATCTTGTATTAGTTTTGGTGGCTAAGACCTGAAAATGATTGTAGCCTGTGGCCCTTTTTTAAGTGGCTGTGAAGGAATGATATTTATGAATATTAATGATGTATTTTGTGGATAAAAGGACTAAAGCACTTTTTAATCCCAATATTTGAGTCACAAAGAAATGAAGAAAATAAAGTTCATAGAAGTGATGGTTAGCAGAATGTCCAGATCTCAGACTGAAGAAACTTGCAATTCATAGGGAAAAAATACCTCAAGAAGGAGGAGTTAGTTTATTTTTGTATAAGTTGGGATAAACTATGCTTCCCTTGTTTTTCCTTATGCTAGATCTTGATTTCTACTGCTTTTACAGAAGGAAAGATCCCTTAAAACTTGCGCAGCCCAACGTATGTCAATAACTGAATAAACACAGTAGGAAGGAATCAGATCTGAATAAACACTTATCACTTAATGTGTAAATATTTCTAAAATACATATTAACATGCAAAGGAAACTTCCATTTAATTACATAAACTTGTTTTGAAAAATGTAGAAATGTTAAGGGGCTCTAAAACTCATGGCTAGGAAGTGGCCTAAATGCTTTAAATTTACATTTTCTCATTTGGAAACATGTTGAAAAAAAGCACGTAATAGATGCTGGTAAAATAAATACTCATGAATTACAGTGTCAATTCATCATTGTGTTTTCTATGTAAATGCTCTTAAGTACTTATTAGGGATATAGTGGATTATTATTTTTTTAAGAAATGCATTCTTTTTTTAAAGATTTTATTTATTTTTTTTTAGAGGGGGAAGGGAGGGAGACAGAGAGAGAGACACACACATCAATGTGCAGTTTCTGGGGGCCGTAGCCTTCAATCCAGGCATGTGCCCTGACTGGGAATCGAACCTGCGATGCTTTGGTTCACAGTCCGCGCTCAATCCACTGAGCTATGGCAGCCAGGGCTGTGGATTATTTTTTTTAGGAAAGTGTATTGCATTTGTGTTTCTTGCCTGTTGTAGGTCTTTAATGACAGTAAACATTGCTCAAAGGTGTTGTAAACTGAGGAATGTGAATTTTATCTTTACCTTTGGTTTTCATTTCACTTGGGATTAATTCCTAAAGAGCACTGTATATACTTGTTACCATGCAGAATAGTGTATGACCACTTGTCTCCATGTACCAACATACCATGAAGATAAGTGAGGAAGGACACAGGTTTTTATTAACAAGAAACCCAATTTGAAGGAGCTGAAAACGTTTCTGCTCAAAGCCAACCTCATCCTCAACACACAGAAAATCAGCCACTCCCAAAGAAATTACAGTTTAAGACCAAATCCAGAGATTGCCCTTTATAGCTTATTTGTCCCTAGGGAGCTTAAGACAGCAGCACACTCTGTCCGCTCGCTCTCTTGTGTGCGCTCCTGAGGTCAGTGTCTGTTGTCTCTCTCAGCTCTCTCTCTGACTGAACTCTGTGGTGTGCTGCCAGATCACTCCAGATGGTCATGCAGTGAAAGCTCCATCGATGATGTCCTAGAGCCCCAGGCTGCCTTGCTCTTGGGCAGGTGCTTCCCTGTGCTGCTCTCAGACTCCATGCACCTCCCTCAGGGCCAGAGAGTGGAAGCAGTCCAGGACTGATGTACTATGTTGCACTGTCTCTGCATCTCAGGAAGAGAAGCATATGTCTCAGCATGGGACTCCGCCTCTGTGATCTGACGTCTGACTGTGAGGCCTAAGTTCCAAATGGGGTCAGTCTCTGTCAAACAAGCTGGGCCTCTGTCCCTCCCTGCAAGCACTTCCCAACTGGGGACGTGATGCAAGCCAGGGAGCTCAGTGCTCCCTGGCCAAGGCAGGCAGAATTCCGAGAGTGCTGAACTAAGCGTGGAACTCCAAGAGCTGCTCCTCCATGCATTTGCTTTAAAAAGGGCCCACCCAAAGTCCCAGGTGCAGAAAGCCTGGAGGAGTGTCCAGCCTTTTAACCAATGGCCATGTTTGTCTTTGCCCCTTTTTCCATGCAGGGGCAGAAGTCTCCAGTCACCCTGGGCTGGCATTCAGCCCCAGCACAGCTCACTCCAGTGCTTTGTAGCCTGTGTCACAAGCTGGTAGTCCCAAGGCTGTGGGCTATTAAGCCCCAGCTGTGGTTTTAATCACACAAACTCTCTGTCCCTCTCCTACTAACTGCATTGTGTTTATTTTAGCCTCTTTTCCTTGCAATTTCCCTTTTTCAGGCAGACCCTTCCTTTGCGAAGGCAAGCTGCTTTATTCTACCACCTTGGCTCCCTTCTGGGGGCAGGGAGGTGCTGGCTTTGGCAGTTTGGGGTTCCCTAAACTGGGGCACCTGGCTTTCCAATAATCTGGGTGGGCCTACCTTGTTACCTATTCACTGCTTTGAGTAACTGAAGAAAGTTAATACTAAGAAAGAAAATAAGCATGTTTTTATTTTAGCAGTCAAGTTTATTTGCTTTTTCTTTCTGTTGCTTCCACTTTATCAGTTGGAAAAACAACTTGTCCCATGGGCAAAATTTTTCATAATAGAAAAACTGATTCGTGCATACAGTGGACATGGTTCTATTGTACAGAATTAATATTACCAGGGGATATATGTGGGAAGTATTCTAATTTTTACTTAATGTAATATAGTGAAGAGAATATCCCATAATATCCTTCAAAAATTGATACCTATTGTGATTGGAACATTTTGCGTCACATGATTAACACATTATAGTAACAATTCACTAAGGGATGAGGCATGTTGTACAATTAAAATTTATTTTCCTATGCTACTACCTGATTAGTTCATTTTCTAAAAGTAATTGTATTTTAGTATCAGCTGCTTTTGATAAACAAGTCCAATATCTTTAGTCTACACTGTATTTCCCCAAATTCCTACAGTTGTAGGAATAACAAACATAATACACATTTTTCTGTTGTATGTGTTTTGGACAATCATGAATCTGGAATATGAGGAAGTCATAAATAGATTTACTCAACAATTAGTGAGTGCCCATTTATAGCAAGTTTTCTGCATAGAGGAAGAGAATAAAATACCTGTTAAGAATTCTTGAGGTTGAATCTGGTTTCCACCATTTAACAGCATTAGGTCTTCACCAAATTGCTTAAATTTTAATTGTCTCAACTTCATCTGGAGATGAGAATAGATAACTATCTTTCTCAAATTTTTGTGAGGGTCAAATTAGTTATTTAAGCCATTCTTAGTGCATGGTGTATTTCATACACATTAAGTAATTATGCAGAAATAGTATCAGTATAATCTATATATATAAAAATTGTGTGATAACTTTTTCCTTACAGTTCTTCCTCTCTGCAAAATCTTCTGTCATGAATGCCCAGACAATGCCTACATACTTTTTTTTGTCATTCCCTTTTCTTTTTTCTTCTTCTTGTTTTGCTTCTGAGAGTGATGTCGAGTACTCAAATCATATCTAGGATGTTGCTAGTACACGTATTACCAAGAACAGCACTGTTCTGTAAATAATGTAGGTCAGGTTTTAAAGTAGAGAGCATTCCTATTTCAACTACAAAGTGTTCAACAACAGGTATTTTCCATTCAGGGTAATGTTCAGCAGAAAAATTTCAGATATAACTCTTCAGCATTCTGCTAT
This sequence comes from Tonatia bakeri, assembly GCA_004024845.1. Classification (NCBI taxonomy): domain Eukaryota; kingdom Metazoa; phylum Chordata; class Mammalia; order Chiroptera; family Phyllostomidae; genus Tonatia; species Tonatia bakeri. Next base: position 9,519 of record PVIA01011535.1, on the reverse strand, counting down.
ATCTCATTTCTGTTCTTGTGACTCCCCACTTCTTCTGAAAAGTGGAATCTTAAATGTTCTTTGGGTTTCACATTACAGAAAAATGTTTTTTTGACAGTATACTCTAAAAAATATGTCTTTTGTTTAACTTATGGAATATTATTTTTTCTTACTATAAAATCCCCACTGGAGGGACTAACCACTCCGAGGTTGTGACATGGCTTGATCTCAGCGTGAGCTTTGGTTTACAGTTTAATGGTCTGATGTTGGCATTGTGCCTGGAGTTTTAGGACCCAGTTGCATATCCCAGAATCCCAGTTGTGTTACTTGGGGTAGGGTACTCATCTTTTAGGCTTTAGTTTCTAATCAAGCATAGTAGTTTAAAAAAAACACTTAACTCATAGTATCATTCTTTGAATCAAACTGCATGTAATACTTAGCATAGTGACAGTATGTGGAAAAAATCCAAAATAATTTATGCTATTATGTTAGAACTAAAATACAGATGAGTTGGTAATACACACATCTTATTTCCAGACTGCATATAGACCAATTTAGCAGTTCATTTTATTATTTAGCATCATATTGGGCACATAATAAAACTTTACACGCTACATTTTTTACTCTTTTTTTTCTAAGTAGTGAAGAGTTTACTTATCTCTTATAGCAAATCACCTTATGGCTCAATTTTTAGGGAAATAGTAATGAGATGTGTGTTATTGCGTGACAGAATATTAGCAGTTTCAACTTTTTGCTTGGGATATGTGAGCTGTATGTTGAAATAGTCATTGTATTTCCATGTATAAATTATACATCTGTTTAAAGTCTGCTAAGATTCTATATTTTAAAAAAGTACTAGATCAAAAATCAAGAGATTACAAACAAATAAAGTTTAAAGTTATAGTTGTTGAATGTAACAAATATACAGCAAAATAACTAAAATAAAACCAGTAAGTGGAATTCAGAAAGATTAATTTTAGTTAAGAAAATACACTTAACTCTATGAAATGTTGGGAATTAACTGGTTTTCTCCATTGGACAGAGGCTTTTTGCTCCTAGCAATCTTCAGACAGAATGAAAATTTTTGTCAGATAATCCTATAATGATATGAGTTAAACCTAGTTGTTTTAGATAACCGAATCAAAGAGATTTTTTTTTTTTAATCAAAGAATCACATGGAGAGCAGGACCTGAAGCCATGTTTGGGACATACGCAGTGTAGTGTGGCAGACAAGTTGTGCTTGTTTGAGGGTGACACCATCCGCTCAGCAAGTGATGTAAGACACGTATGTCCATCAGAGCTGACGTAAACGTGTGTCTGTCAGAGCTGATCCATTCAGCGTGTGTCTATTGGGACTGAGCAAAATAACATGTGCTAATCCAAACTGAGAAAAACATGTTTATAAGAAATTGTGCAAAAGCAACCTAACTGTGCAACCAAAAGAATCATAAAAGCAGAGGCTTCAGACCATGGATGATGCATCTGGAAAGCAAGTCACTTTGAGGTGTGTCCTGCACATCCACTTTGGGAAAGAAAGAGCTACACTGTGCTTCTGCCCTTTGAATCTGCCTTGCCAGACACTGACCACCCAGCCCAATTGCCTCCCAGACCAGAACCTTATCTGGAGTCTTGGGATTTGGAGTTGCTATTTTCCAATTGTTTTGTGTTATATTATTGTGTAGTAGGCCATTCTGCATAGCTTGGGCCCAACTCCCACTCAGAGATGCACAGGACCCACGCCCATGGATAGGTTCTCCCATAAGGAATCAGGCCTGCAATGTACGTAGGCCACTTTGAGTCTTGCTTTTTGCTAAAACTTCCTCACCCTGAATTGAGGACATTTACTGCAAAGCAACTTCCTAAAAACCATGCCAAACTTTCCAAGGATGAGTGTAACTGGTTCAACTAGTTTGCCTTTTCATGTGCAAATATCCCTCTTCTGTGACGTGATTAGCAGCATTGGTTCCTTTGTTTTCTTTGTAAGGTAACCACCTAAAGCAAGCCTGTGCATAGTTAATGAGGACCTCCTTGTAATGTGCCCAGTGAGACAATAAAAGCTCATTGGAGCAAGGGTGGAGGCTTTCGCTCCCCTTGAGAGAAAAGCCATGCTCCCTTTCCCTCCACCAGACTTGGCAGTCTGTGTGAATGTTTCATTCATCCATAATGATGTGGATACTGCGGGCCGGTGTCTACATCACTATTGCTGCTTGTTTCTGGGCGATTACTATTGTTATTAGGTTGGTATTATTGTTATTAGATTAGTATGGATTGTGTTGAATATGCATAAATAAAAGATGAGTAAATAGCATAGTCGTCTGTGTTGGCTCACTGTTACTCCTTGTTGCTGGGTCGCTTGTAAAGCTGATGGCTTTATATGCAGCCTGGCACTTTTCAGTTCTTAAGGCCCCAGTTAGGAGACCCAAGTGGGAACCGAAGGCTGACTTATAGGAAAGACTGTATCTCAAAACATATGTTCTCAACAAGTCACATGACTTCAGTGCTGGGAAGATTCTTACTTGTAGGAGATTTCCATTGATACTAAAAACATTGAAGTAAGTTGCAACTAATATAAATATATAGAGATAAGGTTTATATATGTAAATATATAAATATATATCTCTATGGCATATATGTGTGTGCATATACATGTATATACATACATATACACATACACACACACATACACACTGTAGTTTGCTGTGTATAATGAACAGTTTTTTGCCTAAATTTTTCAGGGAAAAATATTATACCTGTGTAGTACCTGAAATACTTTGTATATGTTGTTGTGTTTTATAATTATTTGTTATATAAAATTTCTTGTACCATAATATGTTTTAAAATAAATGCTAAAATTCATTTATAGTATAAAAAACAAGTATCTAAATATAAGTAAATGAAAAATTGAATTAAAACTTAAAGCAAATGATTTTTTTCCTGAAAGTTTAGGCCAAAAATGTGGGTGTGCATTATACATGGCAAAATAAGGTGTATAGTCTGTCCAGAAGGTGTCCAGTCACATAATATAAAAAATAAAGGTATATATTGAAGAAGACAGAAGATACAAGAAACATTGTGCATAGGACAATGATGCCTCAGTTCCTTTCAAAGTAGGCACATTGGCACCTCACACAGTTCTCCCAATTGCCATCAGCTGCCCTGTCATATTTTCCTGAATCTCATCAATGGTCTGAAATTTCTTCACTTTTCAAAGGTTATTTTAGCTTTGGGAAAAGCCAGATGTCTCAGGGCACCAAATCTGGGCTATATAAGGACTGAAGTCATCTGGGTAATTTGATGTTTCTCAAAAAATCTCTGCATGAGACATAGTGCATGAGTGGGCTTATTATCATGATGAAGGTGCCAATCACCAGTTGCTGCCCATAGCTGTGGCCTTCTGAATCATCCAAATAGTTTCTGTGGAGGAATGCTCAAGCTTAACACAAAATTTGATGGAGATTCGTTGCCCTACTTACACAGTCATTTTGGATGTGATGACCCACTGTATACAAGCTCACTCAGCAGTGTCTAGCACCCCCACTGATTAGTACAGTGAAGTTGTCATTGTTTATGCATGTGTATTCCATTCCACCCTCCTTGACTGCCAGGTTACGTCAATGTCACACAAACTATTCTCATTATAGTAACAATGGCTGGACTTTGTTATGTGTGTGTGTGTGTGTGTGTGTGAGTGAATATTTTCAGCTGTAACCTACATACTTAATTTCCTCTTGCCAATACTAATTTAATCTGTTAGTGTGTTCTGGTATCATTATAAAACATTTTCATTTGGTTATTTGGCAAAATGTAAAACAAAAGAAATATATTCAGAATTGTAATTTATCATGCACTCTAGTGTAGCTAGAATCACCAGATAAAATATAAAATGCCTAGTTGAATTTAAATTTCAAAAAAATTAAAAAGTTTTCAGTATAAACATATCTTCAGTATTAACTTTTTTATTTGCTAAATCTAGTGATTTTAACTCTAATGCAGGGGTGTCATACTCATTTTCACCAGGGGCCACATCAGCCTTGTGGTTACCTTCAAAGGGATGAATGTAATTTTAGGACTGTATAAATGTAACTATTCTTTAACAGTTAAGAGAGAGCTTGGTACTGCCCCCAGGTAGAAACAAGGTGCCTGGTCAGATAAAACAATGTGGAGGGCTGGATTTGGCCTGTGGGCCTTGTGTTTGCTACCTGTGCTCTAAAGTATACCACACAGTAATTCTCTTATATTTGAAGATGGTAGAATATTTAATATTTTATATTTGCATATGTACAAAATAATTTTTTGTTCAGCAAAATTATCTTTGGTATCACAGTTTATCCTTATTATGTTATCTGTAAGATTTCACTTACTAATAGCATCTCATAACTAATGAATGCATTGTTATTATTTTAAATATATATTAAAACATATGCTATATTATCAGTGAGTAAACTCTGCATTGGTGGAGAGAATGCTTTTGTCAGTACCTAGCATTTTGTGTATGTGTGTTGATTTTGGATTAATGTGTGACACAACTTTATTTTATTTATTCATTTATTCATTTTTATTTCATAACATACTTTCTAAACTTAAATAGACTGTAGGCATGTATAAATTCACAGCCTAATAAGCATATCTCCTAAAATAAATCTTTGTTTTAGATTTTTCTTTTACAAGTGCATTTGAATGTGTGTTTTATCAATTTGTTTTCTTCTCAAGTCAGTTAAGCCATGTTGAACTATTTTCCTCTCTGGAGAAATAGGCAGTTGATTCAAAATGTCAGTACTATTTTTTTAAGATTTTATGTATTTATTTTTAGAGAGGGGTTAGGGATAGAGAAGAGAAGGAGAGAAACATCAGTGTGTGGTTGCCTCTTGCACATCCCCTACTGGGTACTTGGCCCGCAACCCAGGTATGTGCCCTAAACTGGGAATTGAACTGGTGACCTTTTGATTCTCAGGCTGACACTGAATCCACTGAGCCACACCAGCCAAGGTTAATACTAATTTCTTAAAATTTATATTTTTGCAACTACTGGTATTGTTAGTAGTACTATTAACAAGTCTGTTTACATATGACATAGATATTTTTTATTCATTATTGGTTTAGAATTTAGATTTTCTCTTAAGACATACCTGATAGTAATATATTATAATGCCTTAAACAATAGCATGTTTTCTTCCAGTTTTTGAAATAAGTGTTAAGTGATGTATCACAATCACTTCCTGTAGATCCCTTCAGGGACATAGGATTACTGTCTCCGGTTATAAAGCTGTAATGTTTTTGATTGTCAGAGGCAGTGGTGTCATGTGTGAGGGGTATATTTATATGGAGGGAAGACCAGTTTGATTTTTTTTCTGAATAATTTCTTTTGGATTAAATACCAGTGCAAGGAAAATTAAGACAAAGTTACTCTATATTGGTCACATACATTCAAATTTTAGTGCCTGTGTTTTTCTACAGATAATATATAACAGAAAATTTTATTTATTCGTTTTATATTAAGTCACATTAGAACATAATATTTTAAAATGGGGAGAGGTAGAAAAATATGAAATTATTTTCATATTTTAATGCCAAATTACAAACTCCAAAACAAATTCTTGACACCGGCTTGCTGTCTCTGGCATGCGCTGACACCGACCCCTAGTGGTGAGATAGCCTGTCCACTGTGCATTTCTCTTGCTCCTCAATTTTTTGTGGGTGTGGGTAGGGGGGTGGTAAGCATAGGAATCACAATAGAGGACTAATGTCCAAATTAAATAATTAAATGAGAAGATGAAACAAGAATTTTAAGAATTAAACTTTATGTTACTTAATTTTCCTAGAAAACATGTAGTAATTGTTAAAAGTTCTGAATGAATTAATTTGCATGGTAAATTCAACAAATAACACTTAAAGTGACATAAATGTGCTAGTTAATATCTAATGAATGAGTATCTTAATATTTTCCTTTTTTACTTTCTTTTTTTATTATATCTACATGAGAAGATGGATGTTAACTGAACCTCTTGTAGCAATCATTTCACAAACTGCATAAATCAAACTATCATGCTTCATGCCTTTAGCTTAGTAGTGCTAGATGTCAATTCTTTTTCACTAAAGTTGGAAAATACATGAAAAAATTCAACCAATAACTACTTACATTGAAATTACAGTTACCTTTCATAAAAGTAGGGAAATAAAAAATGTGGAACTTTAAGCTGTCGTTTTGAATGAATTTATATTTGTTTTAATAATTGCACCCTTTGTAGTTTAAGTCTCAAAAGATATGTACCAATGAGTGCTTAATCTGCTTAAGACATTACACATAAAGATTAATTCACTTTAGACGTCTACAATAGCACTAGTATTTTTAAACAGTGCATTGTAAGTCTTTTGGTATGGGAACACAGTAAGAAATAGTGTCAGATCTTATTAACAAACCACATAGAATGAACAACTAAGCATAGTATTTTTCTCTTTCTGCATTTCACTTTAATAAAACCCTATATTGTTTCAATATTTAATGCAATTAACAACAGTCATATGAATAAACCATTGGATCATTAGCTTTTTTCCACCTGAAGTATAGTTAAGGGTCATTATGTTTTGAATAATTTTATTACAAAATCCTGACCTACTATGATTATTTTTCAGGAAACATTGTCATACTGTTTTTCTTTTAAACTGTGTATCGCATTTAAAAGTTATGAGACGATAGTAGAAAGAATTAATATAATATATTATAAAGAATATATGACCTCAGGGATTGTTCTATGGAGAGCACCTCTGTGGAGTGCTATTAGGAATTTTCACTATGGAGTACTGCTCAAAAAATTAAGGGACTTGTTAGATTTAAATGATTAAAAGACTTTTTTTTCCTATAGATACCTTAGCATCTTTAATATTTTAATGTCTGGCTCTTTGAGAAAGGGATATAGAATGCAGTGTTTTCCAAATTAGTCTAATGCAGACATTTTGTAAGCAGCATACAATTGAAATAATATAGAAAATGCTGACCTTTCTGTTTCCTCAAATTCTTTGAATGTTTTCTTCTCTATGATTTCCACATTGTGTTTTTGTTGATATACATGTGCAAAGGTGTGTAAGGTCAAATAGCTGACTATGGTAATGGAAAAAGACAGATTTCCTCTGCAAGCATGTAAAGCGCAAGCTGAGTGTGTCTCCTTGAAGGTGAAGAGTTCTCATCTCCTGCAGCTTTATTGGAAGGACACCTGTATCACTTCAGTATTTCCCTTACAGCTGCTACCTACAAAAATTTTGCTCTGGTATTAAATACAGATTTAGCTCCAGTGCAAGGTCTGAGGGAGAATGTGATACTAGCCCTCTTCTCTGCTAGATCGTTAGCACGCTTGAGCACAAAACATTCTTTTTCTTAAGTGGTGACCAAATATATGTCTATAAAATTACAGAACTTCTCCCTAAACTTCTGCCCTCTGCTTAAATGAATATGGCACTTCCTGTTTTTGTATATTTTTAAGTTGTATACTCCAGACTCCAGTAACTGGTAAAAAATTTAAAAGCTTTATGCTTTTCAATGGCAACTATTGAAAAGTTTCATTTTTCTTGTAACATTTATTTTTTATATTGAAACCATTTTTCAAGTTAATTAAACCAAAATAAATATTCAGAATATTGAAGATCTCCACATTAGTTGCATTGTTTGCTTGCAGAAGTTATTAGTTATTTTTCTTTAAATTATTCAGTGCTTTTTCATGCCTTTAACAGCACTTAAATGTATTCTATGATTTTATCCTCTAATAAAGTTAATAGCCTAAGTTATTCAATTATTAAATGTGCATTCCCCCATTTATATATTTATTATAGTTTGAACAGTATCTTCCAAAGTTGTATTTTGAAGACAAAGTTTATTATGCTTAGATATCTAGCAATAATAAAATCATTAACTTTCTAAATAACTATACATTCACGGAACTGATCCCTTCTCAAGGCATGGGGCATTCTTTCTTTAATTTTCTTTTTTTTTAATTCTTATTATTTCACTAAATTCAATTAATTTTTTAAGCATTTTTTATTGTTGTTCACATACAGTGTTCTTCTTTTTCTGCCTATGATGGTTAGTGATGTTCAGCATCTTTTCATATGTCTCTGGACCCTCTGTATGTCTTCCTTAGAGAAATGTCTATTCGTATCCTTTGCCCATTTTTTAAATGGAATGTTTGTCTTCCTGGTGGTGAGTTGTATGAGTTCTTTCTTTCTTGGTGAGTAAAGGCTTTGCCAGTAGGCATAGATTAGAGCTCAGCATGTAGTTCTGGTCTGCAGACTCTAATAAAATAAGTCTGTGTTTTCCAAAGGTTTTCTCCAAATATTCTATTATTTTATTTTCACATATGCACACAAAACAGTGAAGAAAGTGAGTACCAGTTGTTTTCAATTTGGAATGACGTAAATGATTTAGGTCATGTGTAAGGGGGTAGGTTTTGTTTATTTAAGTGAAAATTCTCAATCCAGAGGAAATGCAAAGTAAGATTCTGGAGACATAGGGTTAGTTTCAGTCTTCAAATCATAGGTGAGTTTTTGCTTTTGTTTTAACTGGAATTTTTTGTTAAAGTCTTGTAAAAAATCAATATGGTAACATTACTTCAGGCAGATATTAAGAAGAACAAGTTACACTTTTCTCCTTTATTTGCTAAGGTAATTAGTGTCACTTAACTTATCATTAATAATATAAAGTGACATAAGAGTTGAGATTTTAAGTCTCTTGGGACTTCATCTGTTCTTTTATAATTATATTTCAACTAGGTTCAAGAATTTATTCAATTGATTTTAATTGCAAAATCATATATTTTAATACTTCAACATTCAAATCTTATGAAATATATTCTTTGGGTTTGTGAAGACATAACCTAGCAGACAAAATAGAGACTTGAAAAAAATTGAAATTTCAGTCATGTAGCCTTATTTAAGGTTTTTAACCTCTTCATTTATATTTCTTCAGGATAAATATATAATTATTATAAAATAATATTTTTATTAACTGAAGAGTTCTTAACTTCTCTAATATATATATACATTTCTCTAAAATACACTAAACAGGTGCTTTAAGGTTTACATACAAATTCAAAATTACTTGTTTTAGGGTTATAATAATTTAAAATTCAAACTACTATGAATATTAATGAGTTGACTTCAAAATGGAAAGTGATCCCTTTTGGGAAATTGGACATAAAAAATGAGTTTTTCTGATGTTTTCTATGTTAGTGTGTTGTTATTATATTTCAATATGCTAAATAGACTCATATAACATATAATATAATGGATATCAAAGTTATTAAATGGGTATGTAAGTTGCTAAACATATAATATAATAGTAAATATATATAGGTACACATATATGTTTATACATATATATTCCAATTTTACATTAATCTTGTGGCATTCTTATTATTGAGTACTTTACCCTGCATAAAAAGTTATTTTTAAATGCTTCTGTAACAATTTTGTCAATTACTGCCAAATCATTTAATATATTTATGCAATATTAATGAAATTTGTCATTACAGTGAGCTAAATAGCTCATATATA